>JADRCH010000226.1:548295-661548 GCA_019843965.1 Rhynchomys soricoides | reverse complement strand
CTTCTTCTTCTTCTTCTTCTTCTTCTTCTTCTTCTTCTTCTTCTTCTCCTCCTCCTCCTCCTCCTCCTCCTCCTCCCTCTCCTCCTCCTCCTCTTATGCTGCTGCTGCTTCTCCTTTTTTTTCTCCTTCTTTTGCTTTTTTTCTAGAGCCTTTAGATGTAGTTTAAATGCATTAGTTTTTGAACTCTACAATTACTTTATGAGGACACTTAGTGCTATGAACTTAACTCTTAGGACTGCTTTCATAGTTCTCCATATGTTTGGTTAGGTTGTGCCCTCATTTTCATTGAATTCTAAACAGTATTTAATGCCTTTCTCTATTTCATTCCTGACCAGATAATCATTGAGTAGAGATTTCTTCAGTTTCCATGAATATATAAGCTATTTGATGTTTCTGTTTTTGTTGAAGTCCAGCTATAATCTATGATGATCTGATAAGAAATATGGGGCAATTGAAATCTTCTTGTATCTGGTAAGTCCTGATTTGTGATTGATTATGTGGTCAATTTTGGAGAATATTCCCTGAGGTGCTGAGAAGAAGGTATGTTCTTTTGTCTTTGGGTAAAAAGTTCCATAGATAACTGTTAGGTGCATTTGAATCATAGCCTCTGTAGGTTTCATTTTTTCTGTTTAGTTTCTGTTTCAATGGCCTGTCCATTGATGGGAATTGGTTTTGAAGTCTCCCTCTATTAATATCTTAGATTCAATGTGTAATTTAAGCTTTAGTAATGTTCCTTTCTTGAATGTGGGTGATCTTGCATTGGGGGTATAGATATTCAGAACTGAAATGTTCCTTTGGTGGATTTTTTCATTAACATCAAATGACATTTCCTGTCTATTTTAATAAATTTTGGTTGAAAATTTATTTTTTAGCTATTGAAATGGGTATCCCAGCTTGATTCTTTGATCTATTTATTAGTTTGGAAATAATTTTTTACAGCCATTTATGCTGAGATAATGAGTATCCGCTTTGTTAGCCTTTGTCTTCTTACTGGGGAACTCAGTTCATTGATGGTGAAAGACATTAATGATCAATGATTGTTACTTACTTTCATTTTGATGTTGGTGGTGCTTGCTCATATGCATGCACACGTATGTGTATGTGTGTGTGTTTGTGTGTATGTGTATTTGTGTGTTTGTCCTTTATTGGTTTTAATGCTGTGAAATTATTTATTTCTTGGGTTTTCTTGTATATAGCTAGCAGCTTTGGGTTGTAGTTTTTCTTTTTTATCCTCTGTAGTGCTTTTTTAGTGGAAAGGTATAGTTTAAATTTGGTTTCTTATAGAATATCTTGGTTTCTTCATCTATTGTGGTTGAAATTTTGCTGACTATAGTAGTTTGGGCTGAAATTTGTGGCCTCATAGGGTCTGCAAGACCTAAGAGTCTGCCCAGGCCCTTCTAGTCTCAGATGAGAAATTAAGTATAATTCCGATAAGTCTGCCTTTATATGTTATGTGGCCTTTTCCCCCTGCTGCCTTTAAAATTCCTTCTCTGTTCAGTATATCTAGTGTTTTGATTCTTATATGGTGGGAAGATTTTCTTTTCTAGACAAATCTATAAACTTATTGAACATTTATAAGTATCATTTACTTATGGTTAGGAAAATTTTCTTCCAAGATTTTGTTGAAGAAGTTTTCTGTGCCTTTGAGCTGGGAATCATCTCCTTCTTCTATTCTGTTATTCTTACATTTGGCCTTTTCATGGTGTCCCAAATTTCCTGGATGTTTTCCATCATTAACTTTTTAGATTTTGTACTTTCTTTGACTGACATATTGATTTCTTTTATTTTGTTTGCTGCACCGAGGTTCTTTCTTCCTTCTCCTGTATTCTGCTGGTGATGCTTACATCTGTAAGCCCTGCTCTCTTCCCTAGGTTTTCTATATATAAGACTTCCTCAGTTTGTATTTTTGTTTTGTTTCTATATTCCTCTTCAGGCCTTGGACAGTTTTATTCATATCTCACCTATTTTATTTTATTTTCCCATATTTCTTTATATGTATTTTCTTCCTCTTTCATGCCTCTATCTGTTTGAATGTATTTTCATGTATTTCTTAAGGGATTTATCCATTTCTGCTTTAAAGGAATCTGTCATCTTTATAAAATTTGATTTAATATCATTTTCTTGTGCTTTGGTTTCATTAAGATATCCATGGTTTGCTGAAGTACTATAACTAGGCGCTTGTAGTGCCACATACCCCTGGATCTTTGTTTATTGTGACCTTTTGCTGTCTTTTAGGCATCTTGTTTTCCCTGATGTTGGCTGTATGATTCTCATGGCAGCAGGACTTCTCAGGAAAGCATGGGGAGCCATTGGCCGGACAATGGATGTTAGGGTCCCCAATGCTGCTGGCTGTGCCTCAGACAGACCCCTCTCTGCAATCTGTGACCTTGTTGGACCCTACTCTGTAAGGTAATATCTAGTAGGTAATCTTCCTGAAATGACTTAACTTTAGATTAATATCTATGACAAAGCTCCGGCAAGCAAAGTCCAGGAATAAATCATTTTAGGAAAGATTCCTGCTATTAATATGTTTTTCCTGCTACTATTAAACTTATATAACAACCACTATGTATTAGACCGCCCCTTTAGAGCAAATCTACAAAGATGTATTGTCTTGTACTGATGCTATATAGACAAATAGATCACTTCTTAATTCTTAACGATGGTCCTATAAGACTTCATAAAACTATATCAGTATTTATCAAGCCCTTTTATAATGGGACTGCTATTAGGTCCTATTCTGATATTCAAAACTGCAATGAGAACTCTAGCATGTGTCTCCACTTAATTGCTTCTAAATAATACCCAGACTTTCTACTATTCTGAGTATATTACTAGAGGTTATAAGACAATTAACCAAAAATCATAAAGAAGGAACTAATGATTTATTACAGGTACTAGGACAGTTGATAAAATTTTGACTCTGTTTATCTATATAAAACTTCATTAATACCTTAGTTATGTTTTTTTAACTTTCAATGAACCTGTGGAGATGTGAAAGGTGATGAATGTTTATCCAGATAATTACTCCTATATCCATTAGGATATGCATATAAATTTACTCTGATGTAAACTTCTATTTCAATTTATGATTTGATTTTATGTGTGAAGTTGTGATACACTTTTTATCATGTGATCCTGAATTCTGAAAGATGTATAAGTGTTGAGGAAAAAGAAAAGACAAAGAACTGAGCTGAGGAGAAATCTTTAGACAGAACATTTTTTTTAGTCAGAACTGAACAGCACTTAAGAGAAAGCGAATGGAGCAGGTCAGCTTCTCCTTAGCATGGGACAGAACATGTCTATTTTTGATAACAAGGCAGGATTCGTCTTATTAAAAGAAATAAAGTTTTCCTCTTACAAACTTGGGTTTAATTCATTTGGCATTAAAAAGGTAGAAACTTTTTTATTCTTTTGCAATAAAGATTGGGGCTCAGTTTTTCATTCAGAATGAATGAGTTCATCCTGCACTGGTGCTTGGTCTTTTTCTCCAAATGCATATGCAAGTATAGGGGTGTGTGTGTGTGTGTGTGTGTGTGTGTGTGATTGTGAAAATGTATGCAAGCTCATCCAAACTGGCTTGAATGGAAATGTATAAGTATGCATCCATGAATCTGTATATAAATTTATGAGAGCTTATGCATATTTGTTTATGTAAAAGTTTTGTCTTCTGTGAGCATTATTCTCTTCTCCTGGTTCAATAGAAGTTTATTGCTTCAAAGAGAATAATTCAAGAAAAAATTTTCTATTGCCCTGCTTAGGATCTTTCTGCTTTTCCACATTTATTTAGATAATTTTCATAGGAAACTTTTTACAATTTAGTAATAAACAATAGAATCACTTTCAAAGTGTCCCCTTTTCTTCTTGAGACCTGTACTAGCAGGCTGAAGTTAGAGCCCTGCAGTTCCTCCTCAAATAGAACAAAGGGCACTTTACTTAATCCTCCACTGTTAGGCTACAGGTGTTAATTGCCTAAGCTATTTATCTTTAGAAAGAGCAAGAAAAATTTTAGAACTTTTTAGAAGTTATCATTAGCATTTCAGTATAGTTAAAAAGATAGAATGTCCTGAGACCCTCAGTCTTTAAAGCTATACCGGAGTCCTACTCTGTGCCCCTTCTCTATCTTCTCCAGTCTGGGAGGCTCCTGGCACTCAGTCCAAGTAGGACCCAGCTGGCATGGCAGGCAGACCCTAGTAGGATGGGGTTTGTGTAGCAGGGTTCTAATTTGTGTCTGTGGTTAGTCTTTGGGCTTAAAGTTTCCACAGGGGACAGAATGCTCTTGGCATCCAACAAAGCTTCTAAGGACTCTATAGCTAGACACTGGGGTTCAGGGGACTTTGAAACATTCACCTTTGCTGGCTGTCCCAGTTGGACAAACTGGGATGCCAGGCTGATCTGATTAGGATGGGATTGGTTAGGCAGGGTTCTAAGCTTGTTAATTTCGCAAACCCCAGTGGTGGCCACCGGAAGGCAGGTCGATGTTGCTTTCCTACAAGGTTCTTCCAAAATGAAGAGTAGGTCCATAGCTAGACAATGGGGATCAGGGGACAGTACACCACTCACCTTTACCTTGATCTTTTATAAATGAGAATAAATTATATTTAGGTAAAGTTTACAGAAATATTCAAAGGCTAATGAGAGGCTAAAATATATGGTTTTCAAATGTAGGTTTGTCTTTCTCAGAACACAGAGAAACAAATTTTAATCCTGTATATTATGGAATATTTAATCATATCTAAAATAATCAACTACTTACCTAGAATCTTTCAGAGAAATAAATCATATATATATATATATATATATAGAGAGAGAGAGAGAGAGAGAGAGAGAGAGAGAGAGAAACCCAAGAGATGCCGAGGGCTAAACCCATGAAATTACCTGCTGTCAGTTAAGGTACATGGTTAGAAAGGACAGGGCATTGTGGTCTTGGTCCCCGGAAGTGAAAGAATGTCTGGTATTTCCTGAAAACTGGTTACTGAAATGGGTTGGCCTTGGGCCATGTGTAACCTTCCCGCCCGCCTGTCTTTTTAAGCTGCTGTCTTGAAATAAACTTTGGGAGTTTGATCAGAATGCACGACTTGCTCCCCTTCCTTGCTGTCTCTTGTCCCCCATTCATCCGTCCCCTGCTTAGGTCCACGTTGATGAGCCTGAGGGCCGGGGCAGATATATATATAGGGGTGTGTGTTTGTGTGTGTGTATGTGTGATTTATTTACGTTTATTATTTATTATACTTATAATTATATGCGTAAGGCTAGTTAAAGAACTAGAGAATCCTACATTCTGATCAAATACCACTTGAATAACCTCTTACAAGACTACTTTTGCAATCCTGAAATTGAGGTTGGAATGGTTTCAGACTTATGATGATTTGATGTCAAACTCTTTGATTTTACAATGGTGGGAAAATGATAATGTATTTATTAGTAAATGCACTTTGAGTTTTTATTATGTTTATTTATATGAATATGTTGAGTATACTGTTTGAGCATGGGCATGCTCTGGTGTGCATATGGATATTGCAGGACAACTTGTGGTCATTGTGGCTCTCCTACTATATAGGTCCCTGGGATTGAACTTATCAGGGGTAGAAAGAATATGAGTGCTGGAACACAAAGAGAAGGCTGTGCTATGATCAAGTTATTGCTATTGCAATCTTAAATTCTTCAGTGATGGTTACTTCCACTGGGTCTGTAAAACCAATGTGTCTATCAATACCTAGGAAAAGATTTAGTAGGGGTTGAGGTGGCCATCCATTCACTCATAAGCTATTTATTATTTATTTATTTATTTATTTATTTATTTATTTATTTAAATAATCACTGATAGAGTAGGGAAAGTAGAATCAGGTGTCTTCAGGTCTGTGCCCACTATTGACCCTAACTTGCTTCAATGGAAAATTCCACTACAATGTTCACACAGATGGGACTGGTCAATCATAAAGAAAAACCAAAAGTGTGAATTTGGGGAAAGTCCTGGTAAGAGAGGATAGTGTTAATAGAAGGTGGAAAAGAAGTGTATTGAGAGAGAGTAAACAGCTTGTTTTAGGGGCATAATTCAATTATCAACTAGTTAGATTAATGAGTAAATAAACACAAATGAAAAAATAAAACTGAAGTATTTCCTATACATCTGTGTGCATGTGGAACACGTACACACCAGGTGTCACTGCAGTACCACCAATGACCTGAAATAAAATGAAACAATTTTTTTTCCTGACTCAAAAGATGCACAGTCTAGTAAGGAAGCCAGACTGCCAATCATGTCATTTCAGAAAGACATATTCAGTATGATTAATAAACAAACATTGTTATCTGAGTATTAATGTTACACTGGGCTTAGATAGAAAAAAGAAATTTAACGAAGATTCCAGTACTTACAGAGCCAATAGTTTATCACAATATAACAAGTATTTATTTTGCAAAGTGATGGTATTATTTGGGAGGAAAATATATCTATTACTCAAGAACCACTTTAAAATGTATATGTAAATATGGTTACAATTTTTAACTCACAGTGTTTTTGCAACATAAAAACCACAGCATAAGTGAAATAAGAGATAGTTTATACAGGTGACAGACATTACACTAAAGGGAAAAGAGAGTTTTTTTAAGTGACATCATACTAAAGGGAAAACAGAGTTTTTAAAGTAACATCATTAGTGACCATGGCCCAAGTAAACAGATTAATGTTACCCCAAATTTTATGTTCCATTGTGGCATCAGTTTCATGAAGATTTTGTAGTTTTACAGAACAAGAAAAAGGAATAAATCCAGGCAATTTAAAGTATTTTAATGGGTATGGCACAGAAGCAGAAACATGGGGTCAGGATTCTATAGGCCCAGAACACTATACCATGATAGCCTTTCTTCTTGGATTGGTGAAATTCAGTATTTGGCTAAGTTAATAGACTTTAAAAAGTTTTAATTTATTCCAATGAGATGTTAGTTCTAGATTAACATCTCTTAAGGAAACTTTTATTTATTATAACAAGCTGTTAGTTCAGATTCAAAATGGGACAAGGAAAGGTAATGCCAGAAGAAATTTTCATTCATAATTCTCACCGTGGATCAAGAATCACATGCTATGTGTGCCAGGGCCATATATTGAATATTAAGGCCAAGAGGTTATTTTACAAATCTGATGTAGCTAGAAAAGGTCATTGAGAATGAAACTCTTGGATAAACTGAAACTATTAGCTACTATGATCCCTATCTGAATTATTTTTATACCCTCTGTATGTAACATAATATTTACATGTGACATAAATTACTAAATTTAAGTAATCAAGAACAGTTTATGAAGATTACACTTAGAACAAATATCTAAGCTAACCAAAATTTATGAGAATGAATATATGTATGAGAATGAATTTGTGAGAATGAATATGTGTATTTGATGAATTATTTTCTTTATTTTAAATGTTTAGAAATGAAAATTTAATGGAGTTAGTTATGTCAGTATTGTTTTTCTCTTTTTGTTAGTAAAATATTATATAATTAAATAGTTATAATCTCAGCCAATTTTACTATAAATACTTTAATAGTATATCAGCATTTAGAGTATAAAATATCATAAATACTGTTATTAGACATCAATGGCTTTTGTATAATTTGGATAAGAAGAATTAAGTCAAATCCTTAAGTGTTTTTATGTAAATGGAGTCAACATTGGATCAAAACTTAGATTTATAAATTATGTTGAACAATGACACTATATATAGAAAAACCTGAATCTGTTTACCACCAGTCTGAAAACAAATAGAAGAACTTTATTAATACCAAGACCAATAACATACTATCTTTTAGAAATACAGCAGGTGCAATATAAAATGTAATCACAAAATTATTTTAGAACCATAAAGGTTGTGAAGCATTTAACTACTTAGTGTGCTTAGTTGTCAATGACTTTGGAACGAATACATCCAGCATCTTCACTGGTCACATGAATGTGCTCTAACATAATGTGCAGAAGGTTATCACCTCCTAGAAGTGAATTAGAAGTATCTGTATATAGTCTAGATCTTTAAATAAGAATTGAGTATTTTTTTTAAACAAAATCATGTGATTTACTTTTTTTGAAGAAGATTCTATAACTAATTTAAACACTAGTGATCACAGATAAAGTCTCTTACATCATATTTTAAGTCAACTTAGTGTATTTAAGGCAATGATAATTTATGAAACAAAGGTTCTTTCCAATAAAATATAATTAATTAAAGCAATAAATGTTTAGTAAAAGGAATCCAATAAAAATCAATATTAAAAATATTATTGTGGAAATTTAAGCATTGGTCAAACCATAGGTTATTGAATTGGTGTTTTTTATAGTTTTGTAAATTTTCTATTAATTTTAACTTAAATACAGCCATATTGTTTTTAAACAGCTATTTGCAATATGCTTTAACCTGGACATTATTATCATTATAAATTTAGTAAAAATTTTAATGACTTAATTATAGGTGAAAGCTCATGAGACTGAATCTAATACATAGAAAACATAGTACCTTAGCTATATGTTAGTTATAAGGTATTCTTATAAACTAAACTTGTTAACTTGGTTTGGTTTTACTTTTACCAGGAGTAAATTAAAATTTCAAAAAACAACAATGATAAAAAAATCAAATGATATTTAATCAATAAGAGCACATATATAAAATATTTTAAAAATGGCTAGCAGTACTAAATATTTCATAGGATCCAATAACATGAGGTTTTAAGTAAAAAAATTATTAATATGTTTTAATGATAAGAGGTATATAACTGTACAATTCTGGTCAACATATTATCTCTTTAAGCCCTATTCCAATTCTGGTTCTTTAACAATGTTTCTACTGCTTTTGTACCCTAATTTCATACATTAAGTATGAAACGATTGCTCCTACAAAAGGTAATATTTTTCCTGTTAGATAATTACTCTCTCTTTAGATAAAGAACTTATGTCTATTTTTGTAATATGTTTTATACACACACATATAAATATATAAAGATTTTAATTATATTTTGACTACTGCTGTCTCATTAAAATCAAATAAGTAAGTTTTTACAAATCCTTAATTATATCCAAACCTAAGTTAAAAAAATACCTAAGTATTTCTAAAGTATTTCATTTTGAAACTCATTTGAGGTTTTCTCAAACCACTTGGTGTTTACAGGTTATCCTGATTTTTTAAATTCATGAAGCCTGCTTTCCTGCTCTGGATGACTTGCGGCACTTTGGGTATCTCAAAACTCTAATAGAGGTGATCTCTCTCTCTCTCTCATACTGAGGTAGAATTGGCTACACTTCTTCATCAAGCAAAATAATGGAAATAAATTAGAAGCATAAAAACAAGATTTATTCAACATAGTAACTTTGGAAAGTGGGGAACCAAAGACCTAGAAACCCCTCCTGTCTGTCTTCAGGGCCCTGAAGTAAAATCAATGTTTAATTAGATAACCAAGGATGTGTTCATGTGAGTGGTCCTGGGCACAGGATGTTCACATCCTTCACTGTCCCATCATTCTCTGGGGTTTAGTCTAATCCTCTCAATTAGCAATTCTGTCAGGGTACCCTTTGCTGCCTGCTTTTCCTTTACACAGCACAAGATTTCTGGAGAAATTTCATTATTGATCTGTCCCACTGTTTCAGTATTTTGATAGTCCAATTGAGAAGGATAAAGTATCTCTAGAATCCTTGTAGGGGTTAGACTGGTTGCAGAAATCAAGGGGATCAGGTTTTATGAAGATCTTGCCAAAAAAAGGCCAAGTGGAAATATTTGTGAATCAGAATCACACCGTGGCCAGATCTGGGAAATGTCTATTTTTTTTTTCTCCTTTTGTCTTTCTTTCTTCAATGTGAATGGTATGAAGATGCATCTCAGAAATACATGTCAGGAATGTGTGAGAACGGTACAAATACTTACAGATGCTTAACTTCATTTGACCTCAAGAGTACCCTATATTGGAGCAACCTCAATGTAGACTAAGCTGAGAGTTTTGTTTTGTTTTCTGTTTTAGAGTTTTTTGTTTCTTTCTTTCTTTATTTATTTGTCTGTTTGATTTGGGTTTTGTTGTTGTTGGTTTTGTAAGGCTCTAGAATTTTATGACTATCTGTCATAATAAAGATGCTTAACTTAAACACAGTCAAAAGAAAAGAAAAAAAATTTGCTCAAGGAAATGCATTATTCAAAAACAAAGAAGCAAGGTCAGAAAAATAGAAGAATAGGGAGCTACTTTAGACTTTAAATTTAGTTGATTAATGTTAATTCCACATTATTAAAACAGGAGAAAGAATATCAACCCAAAATATGGACAAATTAACAAAAGTTTTATTCTTGGACATATCAGAGCCTACTTAAAAACTGTATCCCATACCCTAAGTTGTGGCTCCTGAGACCAGGTAGAGCCAATTTCTCAAGCCATGTTTTATAGAACAATACCATAGAGTGGAGGATTTAGCAACTACACATTAGTACAGAAGGGAGACCTGGCAGTTAAGGAAAATGGGACATGGAACAATGGATGAAGAACATTTCCAAGAATAGGCGGCTCAAGGAAATTGGTTATGAGTATATTCTACAATAACTTAGGTTGGGTTCAGACAACTCTTAGAAGGAAAAACTGAAGTTTTGTTATAAACAGAAACTTTACTTGGCTACATACTCTTAGGAACAATGTAGAAACAAGCTCATTTCTCAATAAACTCTAGTAATTTATTATTATTATTATTATTATTATTATTATTATTATTATTATTATTACACCTCATCTAAGTTACACCTATTTACAGAAACTTATATTTTATACATTACCAATTTTATCAGATTCTTGTTGTTAACAGATATTTTATGTAAAGAAAGCTTCATTTTGAAAAATATATTAATTTTGCTTAAGCTAAATATTGCCCAGGACTTAGTTAACTGAGAAAATATACAAGTTTGATGATGAATATATCTGTATCTCCCTGTTTTTTCTAAACCCTTGGAAGTTTAGCGCACGTAAATCCTTTTAACTGAAAAAATTTAACTGAGAAAATATACAAGTTTGATGATGAATATCTCTGGATCTCCCTGTTTTTTCTAAACCCTTGGAAATTAGCACACGTAAATCCACCTAGAGTGCCTATTGCAGTTTATCTATAATATTTTCTCCTTCTGTAAATTCTGCCCCACATATATTTGTCCTGGAAAAGTTGCCTGTTTATAGTAGCTATGGAATATATTTTGGGTCAATTGTTGTATGTGTTGTTTTGTGAATCAACTTCTTCTTCTTCTTCTTCTTCTTCTTCTTCTTCTTCTTCTTCTTCTTCTTTCTTCTTCTTCTTTGCTGGAGAATTAGCTGTCTTCCTAGACAGAGTCTTGGATTTTCCTACATGTTTACACAAAAGAGAGCAGCCTTAAGACAGTGTGCAACCAATCCTCTATGTGTTTATAGTGAGCCAATATAAGTTCTTCTGACAAAGGAAATGGATATATTGTTGGGTTTCCCTACAGAGGCATTGCACATCATGGAGTATACCTCCTGATACCCCTCCTCTTTGACTGAGATGGAACAACTTTTACCAGGGTCCTTGGTAAGATCACTGGAGAAACAAAGAAATAAGCATTTGAGGAGAAATGCCAGGAGACAAAGACCAAACAACACTAAATTAAAGCATTCCAAAGATAATGAACTTAAGACAAACAAACTAAACCAAAATGTCTTCAAAGTTTCAAATACAAACAAAATATTTAACCAGGCAAAAGAGCTGGAATCTAAACTGACTTTAAAGATATGATAGAAAGCAAACAAAGTCAAAAGCCAAAACCAAAGGGCTTTCAATGTAAACAACAAACTAGATTCCTAAACCAAAAACTTTGAAAGCAGATAAAATAGGCATCTGTCAAAGTAGGATCTGTCTAAACTAGATCACAATAAACAAAGTGGACAGCTGACAAAAAGGGTGGGGGTTGGGGTATCTTAGTCCTCAAATAGAAATTACTATTTTCCACTTAAGAAGGCAATGGAGGATGGAGGCAACTAGGGAGCACTGTGCTTGTTTCTGGTGCCAATCCAGTTATTCCTTCAGTGATTCCTTCAGTGCCCCATGGTGGGCACCATAACTGTTCATGTTAAAACCACAGCTCTTATGTTTAAGATAATAAGCATAGTTTATTCTGTAGCTATAATGAGTGACCATAGTTGAGAAATACAGATGTAGGTTACCCCAAATACCACATTCCAACATGGAAGCAGTTTCATGAAAGTTTTATAGTTTTACAGAGCAAAGAATGTTGTAAATCAAGGCAAGTTTAAAATGCATTGGTGGGTACATATCAGGGGAGGGAGCTACTTTGTGACATTCTCAGCTCCTTTCTTGGTAGAAGCTAATTCTCTGCTAAGTTAATAACTTCTAATAGAGTTTTATTTATCATCAGGAGCTGTAGTTCAGTTAGTAATTTATGAGGTTTATATTTATTACCATGAGGTGTTAGTTCAAATCAAAAGTGAATCAAGGTATGGCTGGTCCAGAACGCTAAAAGTTGATCAAAATAAACTAATTTCCTTTTAATTTATCCAAAGTACTGAAATGTAAATTGATTAATTACTCTGCAGACACAGACTAATCCCAGAATTTTCTTGGTCACAACTTGACACAGCTTCTTTTCAAGAATTTTTGTTCATGGTTGCTTCCAAAGGGTTTATAAGCAAGAACTCTCTCATCAATTATTTGAAAGCATGTTTCACTACAGTTAACATTGGTTAGAGTCATGTCTTGTATACAGCTGTAGCTTATTCAAAGAAGAAGAGTGTAGAAAACCATGTTATCTGAGGAAACTGTGTCGAATGAAGATTATGAAATCAGGTGTAAGTGATTTGCCAGGGATCGATATTCTAAGATTGATAAGACACTTAATAAAACTCAAATATAGACTTAAATGGAAATATATTTGTACTTCTTTATGTTAACATCATCATACTCTCTGACCTGTAAGAAAGTAGTTAACAAAATGAGGGTTAGTGCTTTCTTACCTTTATATTTTTGTTGCCATGTGAACAAATACAGAAGATCTACTGAGTGATCAGTCATTTACAGTGCTGGTTCCTGCCTAATTCAATACTGTGGTAGTTAGGTGTGGTTTGAGTTTGTTTGTTTTTAATTTGAAACAGCCTAAAGTCATCTGAAAGGAGCATACTTCACTCGAGAAAATGTCATTATTGTACTTGTCTGCAGTGAAATCCATGGGGAATTCTCTTTACTGGTGATTGGTGTGAAAGATCCTAGCCTACTATGCTTAATGTAATCTTAGGAAAGTTTTGTTAAGGTGTATACCAAATAAAGTGAGCAATCTAGGGTTCAAAAACTAGTAAGTATTTTTCTCGAAAGCCTGCAAGTTCATTTTTGGTTTCCTTTCATGATGGGCTGTCAAGTGTAAGCTGAAATAAGCCCATTTTCTCCCTAGTTGATTTTGGCTATGGTTTTTGACACAAAACTAGAAACCAAGCTAAAACAAATTCTGTCTTGCTTGAAAGATGTACCAACTGGTGCAGTAGTGGCATAAGAATTTTGGAATATCTTGCCACTCTATGATTGAACTTCAGACTTGCTTCACAAGAAGGAATTTCATGTTTAGTACTGTTCTACTGTTCAAAATATTTTGTTTGGGACCTTCATTAAAGATATAAACTATTGTTAATTTCTTCAATGGACATGCTGTCAAAATGTTTTCTGAATATTTATGTTTATGCTCATATTCTTGCAAAAATACTTGTCAAAATTTGGAGAATAAAAGACTGAGTACTTATCAACTTTAAATGTCCACCCACTTTAACAAGGCTTAGAGAACAGGCTGGGAGAAGAGACAAAGCAAATGTAAGAAGTAGAGACTGGGAAAGAGTACTATGAATGCTGTCTTTTGGATCTGACACTGCTATTACACTCATGAACTCACAGCTGCCATAGTTATCTTCCCAAGACCTTCACAGAATGAGGTCAAACAAGATTCCTATGTGGATAAAGAAAGATGCTCACTAGGCTACATCCCTTACTTAGGAGATATTAGCAGGCAGTGTTGGAAGAATCTGTTTTTTTGTTGTGGGTGTTTTCACTAAAATGTTACAGTTGCTCAAGTGGATACTACACATACATGCATATATTGACAACACCAATTAGAATTGATTGGTTGTCAGAAAACTTTTCTTACAACAAGGAATTAAGAAAGAAGCCTGTGGTAGAAATAAAAGATGAGGAAGGAACCAGAAGGCAAACATGTTCACATTTTTTTGTATTCATGTTTTAAATTAAAGTAAAAATAAAACTGTTTAGGCCTAGGTAATGTTACCTCACTAGCATACCATTTTGTGCTGTTACTTGGAAACTTTCTCATGCCCAAGCAGATTGCATATTTTGTCATAGTCTGTGCTTTGGTGTTCTGGCAAACCAATGACTATAGAAGTCAGTTAGAACTGCTTTGTATTGTTAACCACAATAGGTTTGGACCCAAACCAAATATCCAGCAGCACTTTGTATGTATATGTGTGATCTGGTATCGTATCTTCATTTAAAAGCTGCCCATGGGATGGACACCAACATAATAGAGACATCTGTACCAATAACAAATAGTTTGGAGTAAGATTTCCGTTTTGACTAGGGGTCCAGTAAAGTTTAATTTTCTAAGACATTCCTGAGAATTGACATTCAATTTGGCAGAAAGAGACATGTATATGGGTAACTGACATCCTGGTTGACAAGTTAAGACATGAATGTTTGACAAGGCTAGTTCTCTGTCACAGTTAAATACCCCAAACAATACGGACAAGATACATGTACAATGAAGATCTCTTCACAAGGAAGCTCCCTATCCCTAAATCATGATTGATGAAATAACATGGAACAATGTTTGTAGATTTTAGGCTTTATAAAGCTCTATAGGCTTGTAATTGGGTATGACAGCCAGCTCCTGAGTATGGTCTATGTCCCTGATCAATCAGTCCTGGGGTGAATGCTCTATAAACTATTCTTGTCTGACTGAGATTGTTGTTTGTGTGGTTTGTGAGACAACTCCTGGGCTCCAACAAAAATATATATGTAAATAAAACATTTCTCCACACATCACTGACTCTGTTTAACTAAAGAACACCCAACAAATGATAGTACAATTTTCTAATAAATTAAAAATATCAAATGAAATAACCAAAACAGTGAATTACTTAGCATTATGTAGCACACATCTCAGGCTAATCTGAAGTGAAAGGCTTCAGGGGGATAAATACAAGTTCAACCATAAGCAAAACAAAGAGACCACATGAATGGCTTCTTATATTGGGTATCCCTTCATAAGCTTGCTAACCATCTATAGATCGTACCTGATAAATGTCTGTTCAAATGATTTTACATTTTTAGTTAACCAAGAACACTAAAAATGCTTGACATTTCTAGAAACAAATCTTTATCATTTAGCAGATCTTCAAATATCTGCTTCTGCAATGTTTTTTCACCTTTGATTATCCAGAACCACAAAACAAATTGAAAATTAAATGTCTTACATTTTATTTGTTAGATATATCTTAAACAATCTCTTGTTTTTATATGATTATACATTTAATATATGCTTTGTTTCCAGATCAGCAATGAATATTAAAGAGAAATTAAATTCCCTTTTCTGTTTGAGATTTTGTTATATTTTTATATGCATGAATATTTGCCAGCATGTATGCATGTATAACAATTGTATGCCCAATGCCTGAATAGGCCAGAAATTGATTTTTGGATTTCCTGAAACAGGATACAGCCAGTTGTGGGTTGTTGCTTCAGCTGTCTGAACTAAACCTGCTGCAAGAGTAGCAATTGGCTTACATTTTGCTTTTGAATCTTAAACTGTCTTTTAGTATCTTTAAACTTTCATTTTTCTTTTAAATAGGTCTCTCTTGGGAATTCTAAATGCTTTGATTTTATTTGGAATATTCTTGTGCATATATTTCAGGTATTAAGAAATATTAAACATGGCACTCATAATATTTTTGTGTATGTATTTTAATGAAAGTGGTAAAGTTTTTCATGGTAATAATTTTATTTATCTCAGTATTGTGAATTTGAGAGAGGACTTGAAAAAAATTAGTCAGAATTACATATTTCATGACATATTCTAAGACAGCTATGAATTATTTCATGTTCAGTAACGATTCTCCATCTTTTGTGACCTTTGACTGAAAAATAATCATGAAATTGAAGACTAAATGCTTGTGACAGTGATTCTTTTACATAATGAGAAAAATATCCCAGAGAGGAAATTTCTTTGAAATTCAAGAGAAATTTAGAGGCTACATTTAGTCAATAAACAAATAGTCTTATATAATTGTCACTTTGTAATGTTATCTTATTTTCTGGCATCATTTTCTTATTTTCTTTTTTATTCTTTAGTCTTTTTTCACAGTCTAATCTTTGCCCCCCTCCAGGTCCATGCTCCTCCCCCGACTCCTGTCTCTAAGAAGATGCTACCTACAACCTACTCCAACAGACCTCCCCAATCCCTGGGGCTTCACATCTCTGAAGTGTTAGGTGCATTTTTCTCTCACTGAAGCCAATCCAAGCAGTCCTCTGCTGTATATTTCTGGAGCCTCATATCTGCTGGTATATGATGCCTGGTTAGTGGCTCAGTGTCTGAGAGATCTCAGGGGTCCATGTTAGTTGAGATTGCTGTTCTTCTGGGGTTTCCTTACTCCTCAGCTTCTTCCAGCTTTTCCCTAATTCAACCACAGGGATTCCCAGTTTCTGTCCATTGGTTGAGTGGAAGTACCTGTATCTGACTCTTTCAGCTGCTTGTTGGACCTCTTGGAGGGCAGTCATGCTAGGCTGCTGTTTGTAAGTACACCATAGCATCAGTATTAATGGTAAGCCTTGGAGCCTTGCCTTGAGCTGGTTCACAATTTGGGCCTATCATTAGACCTCTTTTCCCACAGGGTCTTCTCCATTTTTTCCATGCAGTTCTTTCAGACAGGAACAAATCTGGGTCAGAGTCTTTGACTGTGGGATGACAAACCCATTCCTCCACTTAATGTCCTGTCTTTCTACTGGAGGAGGACTCTACAAGGTCCTTCTCCCCACTGAAGAGCATTTTATCTAAGGTCCTGAGAGTCCTGAGAGTCTCTCACTTCATAGTTCTCTGGTACATTATAGGGGGTCCCCCCACCTCACACCTCCCGAAGTAAATCTTCACAAACCCCACATCTAATAGAGTGCTAATATTCAAAACATATAAAGAACTCAAGAAGCTAACCACCAAAAACCAAACAACCCAATCAAAAATTGGATTATAGCACTAAACAGAGAATTCACAACAGAGAAATCTCGAATGACTGAGAAGCACTTAAAGAAATGTTTAAAGTCCGTGGTGATCAGGGAAATGCAAATCAGAAAGACTTTGAGATTCCACTTTATACCAATCAAAATGGGTAAGATCAAAACCTCAGCACATGGTGGTGAAGATGTGTAGAAAGAGGAACACTTCTCCATTGCTGATGGGATTGCAAACTGGTACAACTGCTCTGGAAATCAATATGGAGTTTCTGAAAATTGGAAATAGTTCTACCTTAAGACCAGTTATACCCCTCTTGGGTATATACCCAAAAGATGCCCCACCATGCCACAGGGGCATGTATTTCAAGATGTTCATAGCAGCTTTATTTGTGTTAGCCAGAAGATAGAATCAACCCAGATGTCTTACAATGGAAGAATGGATACAGAAAATGTGGTTCATTTATACAATAGAATACTACTCAGCTATTAAGAAGGAGGACATCATGAGTTTTCCAGGAAAATGGGTGAAACTAAAAAAAATATCATCCTGAATGAGGTAACTCAGACACAAAAAGACAAGCATGTATGTATTCACTAATAAGAGTATATTAGCCAAAAAAAGTACAGAATACCCAGAAAATAATCTACTCAAGAACTCAAGAAGGTTAGCAAGCCAAAGGACCCAAGTGAGGATGCCTCAAACCCACTTGGTAGGAGAAGAAAGCAATCACAGGAAAGGTGAGGGAGGGAGGGACCTGTGTGGGAGAGGGGACACGAAAGTGAAAAGGGGAACATGATCCAGTACTGGAGGGAGAACAGCATTATATTTTTCAATTGAATTATTATTACAAAATATATAACCATTGAATTCTTATAGTACATCATCACTTTAAAGTAAACACTAATTTATAGCATTATATGGGCACATAAACTATAATTCTACTAAAACAAAGCTGTAGTATCTGAGAGATGCTAAGTAAGGCTGATTTTTAGTGTTATTCTTAAATGACTAAAATATAGTACATTTCTAAACATTAACATTGAATGAAGTTGTTATTTCATGAGACACACAATCTGACTATGATTGTGGTATGCTCTTTGCAGGTGAATATTTCAAGGATAATTTATTTAGAATCTGGGCTATAGGATATTGGTGGTATTTTGACAAGAATCTGGTTATCCTTTGTCTTCTCATAAGAACTTAACTGAGACTAATATGGGCTTATTTGTTTGGGGGAGTAAATTCTAAACAAGAGAATGTTGAATCTGTGGTGTGGTTGTTCCTGATAACCATTATGTAGGTATACAATTAAAATATGACATATGAAAAACGACAAAATCAGCAAACAAACAACAACAACAACAACAAAAAACAACTGTAGTTTGGTGAGAAAAAGAGCCCTCGGAAACTTACTGTTATAGCCAAGGCATGTGTCCAAGATAGGTTATAATTGGTTTGGTTTGTGTGTTTGTTTGTCTTTTTTTCCATTAAACTTTTTTCATACAACATATTTTGATAACATTTTCCATCCTTCTCTAATGTCTCTCAGATCAATCTCCTTGCTCATCCAACTCCTGGCCCTTTTCTTTCTATAAAAACAAACAAACAAACAAAAACAAGAATACACATACAAAAACTCCCAAATCCCCAGAGAATGGGAAAGCAAAATACAGGAGGCAAAAATACTAATAATACAAAAAATGGTTAAATGAAGCAGAATTTTAAAAATTTACTTCAGGAATACCATAGACCTTGTTTTGTGTTGAACATCTCCTTGGTATGGGATGCCTATCCTAGAATAGTTAATGTACACAATGAGGCATCATTAAAAATGACTAAGTTTTCCTTTAGTAGTAGATACCAATTGCAGATTCATTCTGGGCTACGGGTGTGAGATTATGTCCATTTCTCATTCTTGTTGATAGGACCCTGTATGCCTTAAAACTTGGCAGGTCTGGGAGTAGTACTGTAGTGTCTCTGTGTTTATATGTGCAACAGACAAGTTATATCTACAGAAAACTGTTTTCCTGGTGAAATTCATCAGTTCTGGCTCTTAAAACCTTTATCCTCATCTCTGAGGAATAGAAGCCTTGAAGGAAGGGTTTGAGGAACACATCCCATTTAGGACTAAGTACTTTAAAGTCTCATTGTCTAGTCATGTGTCCCTGTGTTAGTTCCTATTTGATGCAAGGAGAAGTATCTTCAGTGAGAGTTGAACAAGGCAAGGATAAGGAATACAGTAGGATGCCAAAAGGAGTAATTTTATTTCTATGTTCCTTTAGCACAACAGTAGAATATTCTTTTCCATAGGACTACAGTCTTACAAGTCTCAAGTTCTTGGTAACCCTAGCTTTGCCAGGCATGGGTTTCATTTTGCCTTAAATTCAATTAGAGAGTGGTTGGTTACTCACACATTTGTGCTACTATTGAGGAAGCATCTCACATAGGCAGTTCACCATTGTAGGTTGCAGACATTTTAGTTTGGTTCTTGATAAATTTTCTCCTTTAGTAACATGAGATTATAATTGTTAAGATGATTAACACTATTGAGAATGAAATATGGCATTTTTACCTTGGAAATAACCAATCTCTTTGTAATTGTACTTAAGGCCAACTCAATGAGAAGAAATTTATGTCAGATGCAAACCTAGTTGAAGAACCACTTCATTCCCTAGAGGAGGACATTACTTTCTCAGACATAATATGTTCAATGGCCCCTGAATTATGGATGCTAAGGCATAAGCACTGACTTGGCAGCTCAGTGGTACATGGATATGGTGGAGCAGCTACAGTTTCCATAAAGTGTTTGACCAAGATATGTATGTGTATGTGTATATGTATATATGTGTGTGTGTCCTGTCATATACATATAATACATATAATATATACAAGAAGACATGAATTTTAGAGGGAATTGAGGGTACACATGTGGCAGGTGGAATAGGTGTGCAAATAAAAGAATGTAAATGAAGTAGATTCAGTACTAATGTATAAAGTTCTCAAAACTAAATATTAAAAAATTAAAAATAACAGTTTGTTTTTATACCTCTAAAGCTTTATTATTAAGATGCAGTACACTCTCATTGAATTGCATATTGTTTAGATAATTTATTCAACTCTTATATGAGTTCTACATTTGTGCTCTTAAACACATTGCTTATATCTTTTTCATGAGATCATGACAGACATATGTGAACATACCTTCCTCAGAAACCAGAATAGACAAAATAAAATGAATTATCTAGATGATTTTAAATTACACAGTGGCCATTACTTGCTGATACTATTGTAGTTTCTCGAATGAGAATGGCCCCCCAGGCTCATATATATGAAAGCCTGTTTCACAGATGGTGAACTGTATAGGAAGGTGTGGAATTGTTACTGAGGGTGAATCACTGAGGTTGGGTTTGGAGTATTCAGAAGCCCAGGACAGGTCTTGTCTCTTCCTGCTACCTGTATATTATGGATTAGTTTATAAGCTCTCAGCTGTGGCTCCATGGCTGCCTTCTCCCTTGCTTTCTTACATGATGATCATGGACTAATGATCTTAAACTGTAAGCAAGCACCCAATTAAATAATTTTTCCTTTATATTACCTTGATTATGATTTCTCTTCACATCAAGAAAACAGTAAATAAGACAGCTACTACTGTATTATTCATTATCTCTATGTATAATTTTAATATTTTGGTTTAACAGTGATATAAACCTGGAAACTTGAAAAATCTTATCTGACTAGCCATGTTATTAATATGAAAATAGGGAAAATATTAATAGCTTTTAAAATCCTAGTTCTAGAAATTCCTGATAGGATTTATTCAATTCCTTTAATCAATTAAACTTCATTTAATCAATTAACAATTAATATATGAAGACTATTATGAGTTATACTGAAGGAATTTTTTAAGGACATTAAAATTTATCTTAATGGAAATGTTTATAATGCTGAGTGGAGGTAAAGAGAAAGAATGTTTAATGGCCCTTGAACTATGGAGGCTAAGGCATAATGACTGACTTGGCAGCTCAGTGGCACATGGATATGGTTGAGTAGCTATAGGTTCTATAGAGAGTGTGACCAACATATTAGTCAACCATTTTCATCATTTTATCAAAGGAGTTTTGGAAAAGGTTCTTTTTAGGCAAGAGAACATTCTATGTGAACATGAAAAGGGAAATGTATTATTATCTACCAATAGATTATTTGGGGAAAGAGGACTCAGAAATAGAGTAACCCAGAGATTAAAGGAAGAAAGTCAATAAACCAGTGACATATTCATGTAATCTGGACCCATATTCTAAATCTGGCTGAATGGATAGAAGGAAGAATCCTTTCTATCTAGAAAACCAATTCTCAGAAAAAAAAAATCATCTTAAAAAATTAAGCTTCTATTCCCTACAGATCACAAAAATACTGGGCAAAAACTGTCATACTTATTTAGAAGAATAATTATTTCAGAACTAAAGAAGTTTACTTTTATTTATTTTAAAGAGATGCTACATTGTTTAAAAAGTATCAGGTTCCATGTTGTTTTAATGACAAACCTCAAGAGTTTTATTTGCACAGCTTTAAAAATTAATGAATTTATTTATTCACTTTGCATCATGATTGCAGACCCTCCCCTTTTAGATTCCCCCCATGACACAGCCCCTATACCAATCTCTTCTAGCCTTGTCTGAGAAGCAGGAGTTTCCTGCAGTGTATCAACACACCCTGGCACATTAAGTCACTGTAGGACTAGATGCATCCTCTCCTACTGAGGCCACGCAAGGCAGCTTAATTAGGAGAACAGGATTGACAGACAGACAACAGCGAGGTACAGCCACCTCCCACCCCCCCACCCCATATCCTACAGTTGTTACTTGAAACAACTGTTGAAGACAAACCTGTACTTCTGCTACATACGTGCAGGAGATGTAGGTTCAGCCATTGTATGCTGTTTGGTTGGTGGTTCAGTTGCTGGAAGCCACCCCAAAGGTCCGAGTTAGTTGACTTGGTATTTTTGTGGAGTCTCTATCCCCTCTGGGTCCCTCAATCCTCCTCCCAACTCTTCCATAAAAATCCCTGAGCTCCGTCTAATAGTTTGCTGTTGGTCTCTGCATCTGTTTTTATAAGCTGCTGGATGAAGCCTCTCAGAGGACCGTTATGCTAGGCTCCTGTCTACAAGCCTAACTAAGTAACATTAATAGTGTCCAGGATTGGTTCTTGTCCATAGGATGGGTTTCAAGTTGGGTTAGTCATTGGGTTGCCATTCCCTCAGTCTCTGTTCCATCTTTCTCCTTGCACATCTTGGAGGCAGAACACATTTTGAGTCAAAGGTTTTGTGGGTAGGTTAGTTTCCTAATCCCTTCTCTGGGAGTCCTGCCTGGCTACAGGAGGTGGCTATGTCAGGCTCCATATCGCCCACTGCAAGGGAGCTCAGGGTGGGAGATTCACCCCATAGACTCCTTGGGAACCTCCTACCTGGTCTCTGGCACATACTAAAGATGCCCCACCATTGCCCTTGCCCACTGTGGGTTTCCATTTTCTCTCTACTGCTCTCTCTATACCCGATTCCCACTACCTCATCCCCTCTCCTATAGAGTTCCCTCCTTCCATCCACCTCCAATATCTATTTTATTTCCCCTTCTGAATGAGATTCAATAATTCTCCCTTGGTACATTCTTGTTATTTAGCTTATTTCTGTCTGTGGCATATAGCATTGCTATCCTGTACTTTATGGCCAATATCCACTTATAAGTGACTACATAGAATGCTTGTCCTTTTGGTTAGTTACCTCACTCAGGATGATATTTTTGTGGTTGCATCCATTTGCCTGTGAATTTCATATGCCATTGTTTTTAATAGCAGGTTTGCATTCCATTTTGTAATTGGACCACATATTCTTTATTCATTATTCAAGTGAGGATCATCTGGGTTGCTTCCAGTTTGTGACTATTACAAATAATATTGCTATTTTATAATTGAGCAATTATATTAATTGCTCAATTATAGCAACCCAGAAGGTTAAGCATCTTCTGGGTATAAGTTCAGATGTGGTATAGTTGTTCTTGGGATAGAACTAATGTCAATTTTCTGAGAAACCACCAAATTGATGTCCAGAGTTGTTGTACAAGTTGACACTTCCACTAGCAATGGAGGAGTGTTCTATGTGATCCACATTCTTGTCAACAACTGCTGTCTCTTGTGCTTATATTCTTAGCCATTCTGATGAATGTAAGGTGGAATCTCAGAGTCACATTACATTGTATTTCCTTTTTCTAAAAGCTGAAGATGACATGTGAAATGTATTTTTATTTTTCACTTATTTTATTGGATATTTTGTTTACATTTCAAATGTTATCCAATTTTCCAGTTTCCCCAACCCCCAGAAAGCCCCATCCTATCTCCTCTCCCTCTGCTTCTATAAGGGTGCACCACTACCCACCTTCCTACCCACTCCAACATCCCCTCCGTGGAATTCTCCTATACTGGATCATCTAAACTTCACAGGACCAAGGGCTTCTCCTTTCACTGGTCTCCGACAAGGCAATCCTCTGCTACACATGTGGCTGGACACATGGGTCCCTCAATGTGTGCTCTTTGGTTAGTGGTTTAGTTCCTGAGAGCTCAGGGGTGGGGGTCTAGTTGGTTGATATTGTTGTTCTTCCTATGGGGTTGCAAACCCCTTCAGCTCCTTCAGTCCTTCTTTTAACTCCTCTATTGGGGACCATGTGCTCAGTCCAATGGTTACTGCAAGTATCTGTCTCTGTTTTTGTCCTGCTCTGGCAGAGCCTCTCAGGAGACAGCTATATCAGATTCCTGTCAACAAGCACTTCTTGGCATCTTCCCTTTTTAACCACTACCTGTAATCCCCTGTTTTGTTTTGTTTTTTCTTCTAATCATCTGTTCCTCCTTTCCCTTCTCTTTTCTTCCCTTCCCCCTTCTCCCTTTCCATTACTTTTCTTTTTCTTCCTTTCCCATCCCTTCTCTCCCATGTCCTTTCCTCCCATTCCCTTCTCATCCTTTCTTCCTTTATCTTCTTCTTTCCTTTTCAATATATAGAATCTTTTTAAAAGGCTGGGCAAATGATCAGTCACTGCCATCTATAAGGAACAAAGGAGCTATTCTGAATCTTCAGATAGTTTCTCACTTCTTTGTCACCTCTACACTTCATTCAAATTTTGAAGTCATACTCTATAATACCTATTCACCCTCAAGAGACTTTCCTTAATATATTATGCTGGAAAAACAGTAATTCATTTTCACTTCATGCTATCACTATTTAAATGTAGAATGTCTGACAGTGATTAATTGATCATGTTCTGATTCTTTTTTTCAGGGACATCAAGGGAATGGTATTACAAACCATGTGCTTTGATTGTATTCTAAAAGACTGGGGATTATTTTCTGCTCTGATGCTAAGAAGAATACTTCCAACAGGACAAAATGGTAGTATTTTCATCCTAATTTCCCTTCTTACTGATGAATTTACACCAGAGGCAAGTATTCAGATTATAGATATAACCAGAGAGCCAATAGGTATTAGGGGATGGTTTTAAGACCATTATAAAATACCAGAAGGCATCAATTTTAATACAAAAAGAAACAAGTGACTAGGAGTATCAGATTACGTATGGACACTATAATTCCCAAGAAGAACATAAAAGTTGTGATTCAGTGGATGTCATTCCCAACTTAAAAGAAGTGAGGAAAATACACAGGTGTGGCAGGCATCAGTGGAAACCTCAACATGCTGTACCATAATGTGGAAAGATTTGGTTTCCTCCCAAAATATAACTGGGGGAAAGAATCTTTTTCTTCTTCTCCCCTTCTATTTTCTGTTTTTAACTCTTTCTTATCTTCCTTGAGAAAATGCAAAATTATTCTGCTCTGTCAGAAAACAGACATGTTAAGTTATAGGGATTCCATTGTTCTTGTATTTCTGAAGGACAGAATTTAAAGAAGAAACAAAGACAGTTTAAACAGAAACTTATTTTGAAAAGCAAAGCAAACACTCCAAAGAGAAATTGGAGTGGGCTTCCCCAAGGCTAGGAGAAGCCCAGTGGGTTCTATATCGTAGATTTAACAGAAAATTTTATGAATATTAATGAGGTGAATATTTTTATGGATTATAGTAAGAGGAATAGTAGATGCAAAATATCTCCTAAATATAATTGTATCTGCTGCATATTTTGCTAAAGTTTGCCTCAATCACTAAATCAAGCTAAAACCATGAGAAAACTGTTGGTAGATTAAAAATATTTCAATGTGTTTACTCTTGTCTATTATTTTGGCTCTTTTAACTTAATCTTTTAGCTTAAAGTTTAATTTTTTTCAAAAAAGTACACTGACATTCCCTAAAGAAGAATAATTTGGTTAGATAATTGTTTCTTTTATTTGTTTTAGCTTATTCAAATGCTAAATACTATTTATACAGAAATCTGTTCCAAGGGAAAATAAGAATACCAAAGATCTAATAGACTAATATAACTACATACAAACAAAATTTTTGGGCCATTCCAGATCATTCTCAGTAACTTCCACACATTAGAAATACCATTACCATTGCTTTCTGCTTTCCTATTTTATGACCTTAGAGTGTGGCGAAGTGGCCATCACTAAGCTAAGTACAAATTATACCTCAAGTACTATATTTAATGTTTGATCTCCCTTAGCCAGTCTTGCCATAAGCTTGTGTGTACATAATGCTCTGTAGGTAAGCTTCAGTTATTTAAGATTGTCTAGGTAGAAAATAGGAGGACCAAGATTATGATGGGGATTCTCCTTCTTCTCCAACAGGTCATCATTCCTTACAACAAAGCCAGCAACAAAACAAAACTACCTCTGCTTACTTATTTGCCTGCAACTAGATAACTAAATATTCCATTTTGATATTCTCCATTTCAGTGAGATATATATATATATATATATATATATATAATTTATTAGAGTGTCTTATATACTATGGCCCAGCTTCTGCAACAGTGTCTGTCTTCCAACAATGGGTGATTATCCAAGAATCCACCACAATAAACATCACTCTAGAAAGTGCTTTAAAAATTTGCCTATAAGCCAAACTTACAGAGGCATTTTTTCAACTGAGTCTTTCCTCCCAAATGATTCTAGCTTAGATCAATCTTACATAAAGCTAACCAATGAAATATTGCATTACCTGATATACATTCTCCTTTTGCAATGTCCAAGAGGAAGAAGCTTTTCCTTCCCCTGACTATTGTATCCCTAGTTTTTAAACACTCCAGATGGCAACATAACAAGAAACTTTGTGATGATGACTAAAGCTGCCTTCCATTGTTACATCTCACCATCTAAACCCACCACAAATGATTTCCATTCTTTTCTGTCAATACCTACTGCTGGAGAAGGTTCTATAAATCCCTTTAATGGTTTGAGCTCTGATATCTCTAATTGCATTATTATCTCTCTTCTCCCTGTACTCAAAAGTCCTTATCTGACTTTTTGGACCCTTGAGTCCTAATATTCATAATAGACAAGGAAGATGTCTTTATCACATAGACATGGAAAAGCATGATATATGTGTCTTCATTAAATTTTCTCTTGCTCTGAAAATACACCATGACTACAGGAAGTCTTTTAAAGGAGAACATTTAATGAAGGCTGGCATAAAGCTCCAGAGGTTTAGTCTACTATTTTCCTGGCAGTATATAGGCAGACATAATGCTGAAAAAGGAGTTGAGAGTTCTAAATCTTGATCCACAGGGAGCAAAAGCCACTGGGTGCATAACTGCTTGTAGCAGCTGGAGGATATATGACCTCAAAAGCCATCTCTACAGTGACACACTTCCTCCAATAATGCTATTCCTATTCCAACAAGGCCACACCTATTCCAACAAGGTCACACCTTCTAGTAATACAACTCCCTATGGCCAAACATTCAAACACATGAATCAGTGGGAGCACTCGTTATTCAAACAACCACAATATCTTACATAGCTATGCGTTAAATGCCAATTTAGTTAAAGCTTTGGTATTTACATTGACATCCAGGCAAGAATCAGCAGGGTAAAAAATATTGTATGTCATATCCTTTTTTGAAATAATTAGAAATATTTTGAGTGTTAAGCAAATAAAATGCTATGTAAACTCAGATTTGCAAATACAGAGTAGGGATTATCTATATGTAACGAAGAGATCTCCATGGCTCAGAGATGCTGAACTAGAACTTAAATCCAGAGATTTAAGTTTTCAAACCCATTAAAAAACTGGCTATCTAAAAATATATTTTATTTCTTAGAGGGGTTAATATAGTCTACATTATTGCTAATGGGAAAAATAAATGAACAAGAATCAATAAGATTATTATTTCTACATGTTCTAACACTTAAAGTGTATGTGTATGTGTGGGGGAGGGGGTCTTACTAATGTAACTAAGAAGAAACTGCATTCTATTTTTAAACTCTCCAAAGGATCAGGAAACATGGAAGAATGAACATAAAATAATGAAAGGAACTAGGAGAGGTGGGGAGCAGTTGTACAGAATGTCTACTTCCAGGTATGTTATATTTCATGAATGATGGTCCTTTGAGCCAAGCAAATGGCACTTTTGGAAGGTCAATTGCATGACCTACTACTCCACAAACAACACTCCAGATAAGCTGTGTTGATAGTTTACATACCCACATGAAGAAGTGGAAAGAAGCATGAGATCCTAACCTGAAAGTCTAACTTCCCTACCACTTGTTTGCAACACACTCTTCCTTCATTCATTGGATGTAGAACTGGAAGGGGCAGAAGAAGATGAGAGCAGGACCCTCCATCTATGTGATTTCAGGGAAAACATCATTCTTGTTTGCTAATGGAAAGGCCACACCACTGTAAAAGATTTCTAACTAAGGCACTGTCAGGATTCAATCCAAACTCATTGTTTGTCCAAGGCAACTTTGGTGAAACTATGCCTTCTTTTTTCATTGTACAGGGAGTACAGGGAGACAGTTTTGTTTATGTCTTACTAAGAAAGGAATCTTAGCAACAAAATTGCGGTTGCTCTCTGGAACTCAAATCAACAAGAAAGGTAGTAATGGGTAAATGTGATCAAATGTGTGTGTGTATGTGGGGGAAATAACAAAATATATTATTATGTGTAATTTATTATAATTTATGTATACTAATTTATATATACTAATAAAACGTTTAAAAATAATTTGGAAGATAATACATGAAGACATAGTAAAAAGGCTTTCCCATCAAGAATATCAGGTATAGCTAGGCCACCAGGGATCCATAGCCAAATAGTGCCAGGAGAAAGATAGCTGCCCAGGAGTGTGGAAAAACCAGTGAGAAGAGGGAAGAGGAGTAACACTGCTCAGTGGGACTTGCCCAGAATCCTTGGGACACAGGGACTGAGGACAGCCAGTAACAGGAGCTTTCCAGTTTCCATCTGTGGCAGGAGAACTCTTCCAGAGTCACCAAGGCTACATAGCCAAATAGTGCTGGGAGAAAGCTAGCCTCCTAAGAGTGTGGGGAAGCCTGTATGCTCAGAGGGAACCACCTGGAATTCCCAGGACACAGGGACTGAGGAGTGGGCTTCTGGTTTCTTTTGGTGGCTGGAGAGCACATCCTGTGATGCAGGGCTCCATACTCAAATAGTGCTAAGAGAGAGCTGGTATACCAGGAGTGCTGACACACCTAAAGGCACAGGCAAGACCACCACTTCCTTTCAAATTCACTGGACCAAGATCAATCCTTGCAGAGCCATCAGGAAACAGGAAACAGTAAGGGAAAAAGGGCAAGTAACATATAAAGGCAAACCTATCAGAATTACACCAGACTTCTCACCAGAGACTATGAAAGCTAGAAAATCCTGGGCAGATCTCATACAGGCTCTAAGAGAAAACAAATGCCAGTCTGGGCTGCTATACCCTGCAAAACTCTCAATAATCATAGATGGGGAAACCAAATATTCTATGACAAATCCAAATTTGTACAGTATGTTTCCACTAACTCAGACCTACAAAGAATAAGAGATGGAAAACACCAACTCAAGGAGGGAAACTACTCCCTAGAAAAAGCAAGAAAGTAATCTTTCAACAAACTCAAAAGAAGATAACCACACAAACAAATAAACAACATGGAAAATAACAGGAAGCAACAAACACTATTCTTTAATATCTCTTAACATCAATGGACTCAATTCAAAAGACATAGACTGACAGACTGTATCCAGAAACAGGATCCAGCATTTTGTTGCATCCAGGAAACACACCTCCATATTAAAGACAAACACCACTTCAGAGTATAGAGCTAGAAAAGAATTCTCCAGGCCAAAGGCCCCAAGAAACAGGCTGGAATAGCCATTCTAATATTGGATAAAATCGACTTTCAACCAAAAGACATCAAAAAAGATAAGGAAGGAAACTTCATACTCATCAAAGGAAAAATTTACCGAGAAGAACTCTCAATTCTGAACATCTATGCCCCGAATGCAAGGACTCCCATATTCATAAAAGAAACATTACTAAAGCTCAAAGCACACATTGCACCTCACACAATAATAGTGGGAGACTTTAACACCCCACTATCAACAATGGACAGATCTTGGAAGCATAAACTAAACAAAGACACAGTGAAACTGTGAGGATATGAACCAAATAGTTTTAGCAGATATCTATAGAACATTTCAGCATACATCAAAAGAATTTACCTTCTTCTCAGCACCTCATGGTACCTACTCCAACATTGATCATGTAATTGGTCACAAAACAAACCTCAACAGATATAAGAAGATTGAAATAATCCCACGCCTCTTATCAGATCACTAAAGAATAAGGATGGTCTTCAATGGCAACAACAACAGAAAGCACTCATACACATGGAAGCTGAACAATCATGTACCCAATGATATCTTCGTCACGGAAGAAATAAAGAAAGAAATTAAAAACTTCCTAGAATTTAATGAAAATGAAGGTACAACATACCCAAACCTATGGGACACAATGATAGCAGTGTTAAGAGGAAAACACATAGCTCTGAATACCTCCAAAATGAAACTGGAGAGAGCAAACACTAGCAGCTTAACAGCACACCTGAAAGTTCTAGAACAAAAAGAAACTAATACACCCAAGAGGAGTAGAAAGCACGAAAAAATAAATTTAAGGGCTAAAATCAACCAAGTAGAAACTAAAAGAACTATACAAAGAATCAACAGAACCAGATGCAGGTTCTTTGAGAAAATAAACAAGATAGATAAACCCTTAGACAAACTAACCAGAGGGCACAGAGATAGTATCAAAATTAACAAAATTAGAAATTAAAAGGGAGATGATATAACAACAATTTCTGAGGAAATTCAAAAAATCATCAGATCCTACTACAAAAGAATATTCGCAACAAAATTGGAAAATCTGGATGAAATGGACAAGTTTCTAGACAGATACCAAAACTAAAGTTAAGTCAGAATCAGATAAACCATCAAAACAGTCCCATAACCCCTAAAGAAATAGAAGCAGTCATTAAAAGTCTCCCAACCAAAAAAAGACCAGAACTAGATGGGTTCAGTGCAGAATTCTATCAGACTTTCAAAGAACACCTAATAGCAGTACTCTTCAAACTATTCCATGAAATAGAAACAGATGTAACACTACCCAATTCATTCTATGAGGCTACAGTTACACTTATACCAAATCCACACAAAGACCCAACAATAAAATAAAACTTCATTTTCCTTATGAATACCAATGCAAAAATACTCAATAAAATTCTTGCAAACAGAATCCAAGAACCATGATCAAGTAGGCTTTATCCCATCGATGCAGGATTGTTGAATACCCAGAAACCATCAATGTAATCTACTAAATAAACAAACTCAAAGAAAAAAAAACCACAAGGACATTTCATTAGATGCTAAAAACTCATTTGACAATATTCAACATCTCTTCATGATAAAAGTCTTGCAAAGATCAGGAATTCAATGAGCATACCTAAACATAGAAAAAGCAATATACAGCAAACCAGTGGTCAACATCACAGTAAATGGAGAGAAACTCGAAGCAATCCCACTAAAATTAGGAACTAGGCAAAGCTGTCCTGTGTCTCCCTATCTATTCAATATAGTACTTGCAGTTCTAGCTAGAGCAATCAGACAACAAAAGGAGGTCAAAGGGATACAAATCAGAAATGAAGAAATCAAAATATCACTATTTGCAGATGATATGATGGTATAAATATGTGACCAGAAAAATTCCAACAGAGATCTGCTACAGCTGATTAACAACTTCAAAATTTTGATAGCCAGATACAAAATTAACTCAAGCAAATCAGTGGCCTTCCTATACTAGCAGGATAAACAGACTGAGAAAGAAATTAGGGAAATAACACCCTTCACAATTGTCACAAACAATATACAATATCTTGGTGTGACTTTAACCAAACAGGTAAAAGATCTGTATGACAAGAACTTCAAGTCTCTGAAGAAAGAAATCGAAGAAGACCTCAGAAAATGGAAAGCTCTCCTATGCTCATGGTTTAATATAGGATTAATATAGTTAAAATAGCCATCTTACTGAAAGCAATCTACAGATTCAATGCAATCCCCATCAAAATCCCAACTCAATTCTTCATAGATTTAGAAAGAGCAATTCTCAAATTCATATGGAATAACAACAACAAAAAAACCCAGGATAGCAAAAACTATTCTCAACAGTAAAGGACTTCTGGGGGAATCACTATTGCTGACCTCAAGCTGTACTAGAGAGCAGTAGTGATAAAAACTGCATGGTATTGGTACAGTGACAGGCAGGTAGATCAATGGAATAGAATCAAAGACCCAGAAATTAACCCAAACACTTATGGTCACTTGATCTTTGACAAAGGAGCTAAAACCATCCAGTGGATAAAAGACAGCATCTTCAACAAATGGTGCCGGTTCAACTGGTGGTCGACATGTAGAAGAATGCGAATTGATCCATTCCTATCTCCCTGTACAAATCTCAATTCCAAGTGAATCAATGACCTCCACATAAAACCAGATACACTGAATCTAATAGAAGAAAAAGTGGGGAAAAGTTTCAAACATATGGGTACAGGGGAAAAGTTTCTGCACAGAACAGCAATGTCTTGTGCTTTAAGATCAAGGATCAACAAATGGGACCTCATAAAATTACAAAGCTTCTGTAAGGCAAAGGACACTGTAAATAGGAAAAACGGCAACCTACAGATTGGGAAAATATCTTTACCAATGTTAAGTCCGATACAGGGCTAATATCCAATATATACAAACAACTCAAGAAGCTAGACTCCAGTGATCCAAATAACCCCATCAAAAAATGGGTAACAGAGCTAAGCAGAGAATTCTCAACTGAGGAAACTCAAAAGGCTGAGAAGCACCTAAAGAAATGTTAAACATCCTTAGTCATCAGGGAAATGCAAATCAAAACAACCCTGAGATTCCACCTCACACCAGTCAGAATGGCTAAGATCAAAAACTCAGGTGACAGCAGATGTTTGTGAGTATGTGGAGAACGAAGAACACCCTTCCATTGCTGGTGGGAATGCAAGCTGATACAACCTTTCTGGAAATCAGTTTGGCACACCCTCAGGAATATGAACCTCATACTACCTGAGGACCAGCTATACCATTCCTGGGCATACAGCTACAGGTAATAAAGACACATATTCCACTATATTCATAGCAGCCATATTTATAATAGCCAGAAGCTGGAAATAACCCAGATGTCCCTCAACAGAGGAATGGATACAGAAAATGTGGTACATTTACACAATGGAATACTATTCAGCTATCAAAAACAATGATTCATGATATTCGCAGGCAAATGGATGTAACTTGAAAATATCATCCTGAGCAAGGTAACACAGTCAAGATATAATAAACAAGGTATGTACTCACTGATAAGTGTTTATTAGCCCAGAAGTTCAGAATACCCAAGAGTCACTTCGCAACAACAGTAGGGTTAAGTGTGAGGTCCCAAATGGAGGTTTTAGAGAAGGAACTGAAGGAGTTGAGGGAGTTTGCAGCCCCAGAGAGGGAGCAACATGGCAACTGTCCTGACCTCTCAATGCTCCAGGAGACTGGATCACCAACCTAAGAATATACATGGAGGGACCCATGGTGCTGGCCACATATGTGTCAGAGGAGGGTCTTGTTAGCCAACTGGGGGGAGCATAGGCCCTGTGGCCTGAGGATGTTAGGTCCCGCAGTATAGGAGAATGCCAAGCAGGGATGACGAGATTGGGTGAGTGGGTGGTTTGGGAAATACCCCCATAGTGTTTGGGGGAGGGGAGAGGGTACAGGTAAGTTCCAAGGGGGAGATCTGGATTAGGGAAAACACTTGAAATGTAATAGTATAAAAATAAAAATAAATAAATAAATATCAGGTGGAGCTTGATCAGTTCAATATGTCATCCTGAGAGTCCCTGAATGCAGACCTCTAGATGCAATGAAAGATTTTCCAGTGTACCTGTCCCTTAATTTATAATTCTTATTAACACAACACAATATTGAAAATTGCCATCTATGCTTCCTTTGAAATTGAAGATATTTTCCTTAGACATAGACACTGAGTACCACATGGCTGTGAATGTCCCATACAAAAGCACAGATTGTAGCATGGTTGTGAACCACTCAGACACAGATAGTGAGTACAGATGGCTATAATCTGCTGAGACACAGGCACTGAATACCACATGGCTGTGAAACAGCTCAGACATAGGCATTAAGTACAGCATGGCTGTGAACCACTCAGATACACAGACTGACAGCATAGAGATGAAGTATATCATATCATATCATCAGATCATAGTATCTGAGATTTCTTATCTGATGCTACACACCTCTGCCATTGTTTGTGGAGCTCATTTGCAAAAGTATCAAACATGTGTAAAGATCCTCCCTGCTTCTTTCCTTCCAGTGTTACTTTTTAATGATCTTAATGTTCAAGTACATGAAGGTGATAAGAGAATTTATATTTATAATTTGTATACCATCCTAATTCAATTTAGTTGCTACTTTGGAATGGGTCGGGTTATGCATGGAATATTTAAGTTAAAATGTCATTTCCAATACTTAACAGAATACCATTAGGATTTTATTGATTAATTAGTGTCTACATGTGCCATTCTATTTTTTTAAAGGCCAGGAAATGCTTCTGACTGTTTCCTAAATGTTAACATATTCAGCTTATTATAATGGCACTGTACTTGCTGTGTAGGACATTTAAGTTATTTGCTAATAGTGAGGTCTCAGTTTCATGTGAAGCCATTTTATAGGAAAATTATATTTAAATAACCCAAAGTAATTTTAATAGAAAATCTCTCTTAAAGTCCATTGATTTATGGCTATCAACATGCTGTACTTTCCTATCCAGAACGTGCTTTAAATATAGTGCAGTGCTTTAGATGTAGTACAGACTCATTGAATACAAAGAAGACACACAACCAATAAACACAGTCATATTGTAAGATCAAATATGCAGTTTATAGAGTTCAAATGGCAGGCTAGCATCATGAATGAGGAAAATGGACTTAAAATTTAGGCCAAGATATCAAACAAGTGGTATTGAATTAAATCTGTCCTTAACTGTCAGGATGTAATGGTTTGCTACCAACTCTTTCCCACAACTGTTGTGGAGATGCTAGACAAGTTATTAGGTATGAAGGTAGTGGCCCAAGAAACCTCATTCCCAGCCACAGATCAGAATCATGAGAATAGAATGTACAGATGTGATTATCAAGGAAGCAGGAGAAACAGGAGAATAGGTGGTACCAGTTGGCTTATCTATGTCACTGGAAACCAGCTTGAGGGACAGTTTTGGCAAGGAAGCATGTACAGTGAAATGGTATTCCCTCCCTGTGAACTTTTCATCTCTTGGGAAAACTAAACCTGTGTACCCAGTCTTGATCCTATACAGTTTTTATAATGGAATATATTATGTTAAAATGGTTCTCTAAGAAGAATGTTGCCTTTTCTTGGCGTGTTCACTCCTGAGGAGGCAAAATGGATGGACAATTGAGAGAGGAAAGATAAAAGCCTAACTGCTCAAAGATAAGAACTGTGGCTCCTTGGCTTCTCCCAGATTTTCTAGAACATATTCTTTTCCCCTTGCTTTATGTAATTAAATTCCCAAAAGTTCTTCCTACTAGTGTGCCCTTCCTAATTCCCCTTTTTTGGGAACACAAGAACGAAAATCCCTGGTAGAGTTGAGAACAGAAGAAATTTCAACCCTCCCAGCAACACTGTGACTGGAGACCTTTACTGACTTAAGGAATCAGATATTGAATTTACAGAAACTGGAAGCAGAAAGGGATGCCAATCAAGTCCCACAGACTGGATAAAGACTTTCAGACATTGGTGATAGGCTAAAATGAAACTGAAATAAATAATTAAATTCATTGTTCTCCAGGCATATATCAATCTCAAAAGTTACCATGATTTTGAAATATATTCTAGTTGAGTCCAAAATAAATAAAGAATATTCAGTATGGATGTCCTGTGATTGCACTCAAATATGTGTCAACCATGTTATCTTTTGCCAGGCACTGTGCTATATAAAATTTATTTTCTGGCTCCAGACACAGGGACTGAGGAAAAGCCAGGAGGTAAGAGCCTGCCTAATTCCACCTGTGGCCGGAGACCCCTGCCTGGGCCACCAGGCCTCCATAGACAAACAGCGCAGGGAGAAAGCAAGCCGCACACTTGTGTGGAGGAGCCAGCAGAAGGAGGGCTTCAGACACAGGGACTGAAGAACAGCTGGAAGAGAGAGCTGGTCTCCCAGGAATATTGACATCTGGGCTTGAAGGAAAGACAAGCCACAGTCAGGGAGAGAAAGACAAGCTAACACTAGAGATAACCAGATGGCTAAAGGCAAGGGCAAGAACACAAGGAAGAGAAACCAAAACTACTTAACTTCATCAGAACCCAGTTCTCCCACCAGAACCATCCCTGGATACCCCACCTCACCAAAAAAGGAAGACTCAGACTTAAAATATCTTAACCAGAGGATGATGGAAGATTTTAAGAAGGAAATAAATAACTACCTTAAAGAAATACAGGAGAACAGAGGTAAACAACTGGAAACCCTTAAAGAGGACACACAAAAATCCCTTAAAGGAAAACACAATCAAACAAATGAACAAAACCATTCAGGAATTAAAAACAGAAATAGAAACAATAAAGAAATCACAAAGGGAGACAACCCTGGAGTTAGAGAACATAGGAAAGAAATCAGATGTCATAGATGCAAGCATCACCAACAGAATACAAGAGATGGAAGAGAGAATCTCAGGTGCTGAAGATACCATAGAAAACATGCACAAAAAAGTCAAAGAAAACACAAAATCCAAAAAGCTCCTAACCCAAAACATCCAAGATATCCAAAATATCCAGGATGCAATGAGAAGACAGAACCTGAGGATAATAGGTATAGAAGAGAGTGAAGACTCCCAACTTAAAGGACCAGTAAATATCTTCAACAAAATTATAGAAGAAAACCTGCCAAACCTAAAGAAAGAGATAAACATAAATATACAAGAAGCCTACAGAACGACAAATGGACTGGACCAGAAAAGAAATTCCCCTGTCACATTATAATCAAAACACCAAATACACAAAACAAAGAAAGAATGTTAAAAGCAGTAAGGAAAAATGGGCAAGTAACATATAAAGGCAGACCTTTCAGAATTACACCAGATTTCTCATCAGAGACTATGAAAGCTAGAAAATCCTGGGCAGATCTCATACAGACTCTAAAAGAAATCAAATGCCAGCCCAGGCTGCTATACCCAGCAAAGCTCTCAATAATCATCGATAGGGAAACCAAAATATTCTATGACAAATCCAAATTTGCACAGTATGTTTCAACAAACCCAGCCCTACAACAAATAGTACATGGAAAACATCAACTCAAGGAGAGAAACTACACCCAAGAAAAAGCAAGAAAGTAATCTTTCAACAAACTCAAAAGAAGATAGCCACACAAACAATACAAACAATTTCAAAATTAACAAGAAATAACAATCACTATTCTTTGATATCTCTTAACATCGATGGTCTCAACTCCCCAATAATAAGACATAGACTGACAGACTGGATCCATAAACAGGACCTAGCATTTTGCTGCATCCAGGAAACACACCTCTGTGTTAAAGACAAACACTATCTCAGAGTAAAGGGCTGGAAAACAATTTTCCAGGCAAATGGCCCCAAGAAACAGATAGGAGTAGCCATTCTAATATGGGATAAAATTGACTTTCAACGAAAATTCATCAAAAAGGATAATAAAGGACACTTCATACTCATCAAGGGGAAAATTTACCAGGAAGAACTCTCAATTCTGAACGTCTATGCCCTGAATGCAAGAGCTCCCACTTTCATAAAAGAAACTCTACTAAAGCTCAAAGTACACATTGCAGCTCACACAATAATAGTGGGAGACTTCAACACCCCACTATCAACAATGGACAGATCTTGGAAACATAAAAGAAAGAAACTCAACAAATCTTCAACAAATGGTGCTGGATCAACTGGCGGTCTACATGTAGAAGATTGTGAATTGATCCATTCCTATCTCCCTGTACAAAGCTCAAGTTCAAGTGGATCAAGGACCTTCACATAAAACCAGATAAACTGAATCTAATAGAAGAGAAAGCGGGGAAGAGTTCTGAGCCCTTGGGCACAGGGGAAATGTTCATGAACAGAACACCAATGGCTTGTGTTCTAAGATCAAGAATCAACAGATGGGACCTCATAAAATTACAAAACTTATGTATGGCAAAGGACACTGTAAATACAACAAAACTGCAACCTACAGATTGGGAAAAGATCTTTACCAATCCTACATCCGATAGAGGGCTAATATCCAATATATACAAAGAACTCAAGAAGCTAGACTGCAGAGACCAAAATAAACCTATCAAAAAATGGGGAAGAGAGCTAAACAGAGAATTATCAACTGAGGAAACGCGAATGGCCTAGAAGCACCTAAAGAAATGTTCAACATCCTTAGTCATCAGGGAAATGCAAATCAAAACAACCCTGAGATTTCACCTCATACCAGTCAGAATGGCTAAGATCAAAAACTCAGGTGACAGCAGATGTTGGCGAGGATGTGGAGAAAGAGGGACACTCCTTCATTGCTAGTGGGAATGCAAGTTGATACAATCTCTCTAGAAATCAGTTTGGCGGACCCTCAGAAACATGAACATAATATTACCTGAGGACCCAGCTATTCCACTCCTGGGCATATACCCAGATGCTCCAACATGTAATAAAGACACATGTTCCACTATGTTCATAGCAGCCTTATTTATAATAGCCAGAAGCTGGAAACAACCCAGATGTTCCTCAAAAGAGGAATGGATACAGAAAATGTGGTACATTTACTCTATGGAATACTAATCAGCTATTAAAAACAATGACTTCATGAAATTTGCAGACAAATGGATGGATCTTGAAAATATCATCCTGAGCGAGGTAACACAGTCACAAAAGAACGTACATGGTATGTATTTACTGTTAAGTGGTTATTAGCCCAAAAGTTTGAAATACCCAAGAGTCACTTTGCCGCAACAGTTGGGCTGAGTGTGAGGTCCCAGATGGAGGACGTGAAGAAAGGACTGAAGGAGCTGAGGGAGTTTGCATCCTCAGGGAGGCAGCAACAGTGGCAACTGGCCTGACCCCCTGATACTCCTGGAGACTGATCCACCAACCAAAGAATACACATGGAGGGACCCATGGTGCTTGCCACAAATGTGTCAGAAGAGGGTCTTGTTATCCATCAGGGGGAGGAGGTTATTAGATGCCCCAGTATAAGAGAATGCCTATTAGGGAAGACGAGAGCGGGTGGGTGGATGGGAGAATACCCCCATAGTGGCAGGGGGAGGATGGAGGGAATGGGGATGATCCAACAGGGAGGTCTGGAAAGGTGGAAACATTTGAAATGTAAATAAAATATTAAAATTTAAAAAAAAATCTCTGCAATAACTTTATTTGGTAGTACAATTACCCTTAATGATCACACCAAAATGGAAATCTGCAAAGGTATGCAATTTATCTGAAATCACTTTGGTGTGTCAAACTTCAAAACACAATCGTGCTGAAATTACCTGGGAATAAAAATTATGAAGCTCTGAGCCCTAGTTTCTCAGGTCAAACTGAATTTACTATAGGATACTTATCATTCTAGGCTTCCCATCTCTCTGTCTCTCTGTCTCTCTGTCTCTCTGTCTCTCTCTCTCTCTCTCTCTCTCTCTCTCTGTGTTTTTGTGTGTGTGTGTGTGTGTGTGTGTGTGTGTGTGTGTGTGTGTATGTGTCTGTCCAAAGAACCGAAAGGTCCTGGTGCTGGAGAGATTATTCTAAAGGTAAAGGTAAACATAACCATGGGGATCTGAGTTTGTTCCCCTGAAGCTATGGTGGAAAGTCAGGCATGTCACCAAGGATCTTTAATCCTAGCACTGTGGAAGTGAAAGCAAGTATCCCTGGGGGCTGCTGGCCAGCCAGTCTACCCAATCTTATACAGGTAAAGCTTTAACTATAATAAAAATTTGTCTCAAAATTGAGGTGGAAATAAATTTAAAAGGGCAATAACTTACGTATCTGGCATACACACACATACACACACACACACATACACACACACACACACTTAAGATTTATATAGCTGTGAAGAGACATCATGATCATGGCAACTTTTATAAAAGAAAATATTTAATTTGGTCCTTTTATAGTTCAGAAGTCCATTATCCTCATGGTTGGGGGTATGGCAGCACACAGGCAAACATGGTGTTGTAAAGGTAGCTGAGAATTCTAGATCCTGATGGATCAGCAGTCAACTGAATATGAATACCAGTGGCCTGGCTTGAGCACTTGAAACTGCAAAGCCCATCCCCAGTAACATACTGCTTCCAACAAGGCCATACCTCTTAATGTCACTTCTTAAGCATTCAAATATGAGTCTATGGGAGCCATTCTTGTATAAAATTCACACACACGCACACTCGCACACACCCCACACACCACATACACACACACACACACACACACACACACACACACACACACACACACAAGGTTTTGTCAACATATATCAGACCTGGAAGATCAAGATATCTATGTAATGGCCAATGCTATGAGGCTAGAAATCCAGAACAAGCTTACAGAAATGATCAAGAGAAGCCCAAGAGAATGTTTCAGAAAATATCTACCACCCAAAAAGAGACAGTATTCAACCTGAGTTGAAAGGTATAAAAAGACACATATCCTCACTGAAGACCATCAGATGGGTAGAAAAAGGATCAGACATACATTGTGCTTGAGCTTTCATGTAACTGGATGACTGTCTACTTGAACAGCCTAATGTTTCAAATGTTAATGCCACTGAGAACCCCTTCACAGATCCATGCAGACTAAATTTTTGACCAAATATCTGACCATCCTCTGGGCCAGTGAAACTGACATATAATATTATCCATCACAAATTCTTTCAAATCTCCACAAGATCAAGCCTGTTTAAATTTTTGCAGAGAGGAGTGGGAGCTCACAACCCCTCAGGCTTAGCTGAGTATCTATTAAGAGTTTACAGCTCATATAAGAAAGGTAGTCAGTTTTATCCAGGCTATGCTGACTGGTAGAGTAATTATCTTTCAGTGGATTGCCCTGCACCCATGTCAATATGGGTAGCACTAACATGGAACACTATGTTCTAAAAATGTCGAAACTTATCTTGCTAGAAAAATTGTTTCTTGGGGTAATCCTGTTGGAGTAGGAGGAACAGAGGGAGAATATGGTAATAATACATTGTCTACAATTATAAAATTCTCAAACAATAAAATAAACTATGAAGAACATATCTATCAACCAAAAAGCAACAAAATTCAATGAAAGTCATCATTTTGCACCTTTTAAATTCTCTGGAACTCTCTTCTCATTGCATTTTATTCTTATGTTTATTTGCCCATTGACAGTGCCTGCTGAGCAGAAGCAACCACTAATGCCTGTTTCTCACCTCTAAATATTTTGAATCTATTCACAAGGATTGCTGAATCATATGGTTAGAGACTAGAACCCCTTTTCTTGAATGCAGGGGTGGTTACCTGCCATAGTCCCTCTAATTTCTTTGATAGTATACCATTGATCAAACCATAATTCAAAGTGGCCAGAAACCTCTTTGTACCCCAACCTTTTAGATATATACAGAATAATCCTGTTTTTCATGTCAGCTATTTATTTCAGCACCACTGGGGAAGGGGAGTTTCACACTAGAGGACCTGTCCTATTTCCCATTGGGAATATAGAAGAACTCACACAGTCGCTTTGTATACCATGGCCACATGGGTCAGATCACTCACACTTGCATTTTAGTGAGCATCTGCTTCACACAACTACAAGAGCATGAATCATAACTTCTCAAATATATTTTACACCTTTTGTACACTAATACATATTTAGAATAGAGCAATTATACATTGCATCCTCTGCCCATTTCACAGTCAAAGCATTTAGGTCAGGAGAAAATGTGCTTAGTAATAGGTAGAGGGAGTGAATCAAAGCCATTTTGGTAGTTAATTTCTTATTGTAATGATGAAAGACTTGATGGAAGCAACTTGAGAAGGAAGAAAGGAAGGAAGGAAGGAAGGAAGAGAGGCAGGGAAAGAGGGAGAGAGCAAGGGAGGGAGGGATATGAGAAGAGTGAAGACCTTCCTATTAGAGAAGGCATTCTGGCTGGAGCATGAAGCAGCTGGTAATATTGCACTGTGCTCAGGAAGCAGAGAGAGAATAATACTGTTACTCAATGCACTTTATCCCATTCATTTCCCCAAGTCCAGAACTCTAGGCCACATATCACTCATGGTGTTTGTTTGTTTGTTTCCATTAATCCAATCTAGAAACTCCCTTAAAGATATGCTCAGAAGTATGCTTCCATAGTGATTCTAAATCCTATCAAATTGACATTAAAGGCTGGCCGTGGAAATCCCAACTACCCTGATTGCTCCAGCAATAAGTACTCTCCGAATATTATTAATGGTTCATGTTCTGTCATTGGTCATTAAGAACACCAATAGCAGCATTTCCAAATCTTCATTATTCAGTGTTCTGCATAAGCACTGAGTTTAAGGTGAGTATCTGATCTCAATGTGCTGTGCTATAATGGCTAGCTTCCGTGGACTATACAAAGAAAGGCTGCAGTAGCATGTACAATGACAATGGTGTAGGATAGGGAGGTGCTCCTTAGTAGAAGCAGAATTGGGTGTTTAAAATAATCAATCAAACAAACAACAACAACTACAGCGATGATGACTTTTGAGGTCTGGCAAGATGATTTTTCATTTAAAGGTATTTGTCATCAAGCCTGACAATATAAGCTCTAATCCCAGGACTCACGTGATAGAAGGAGAAAACTGGCTCCAACATCTTGGCATCTGACCTCATAGTCATTCTGTGCCATACATGTACACACGAGCACACACACAGACAGCTAAGAGAATGTAATAAAAATAAAAATAGTAAAAAGAGGGAGGGAGGGAATACAACCAATGAGAAAAATTAGAAGATTGAGAGTAAGGTCAAGAAGTCTGCCTCTTGGCTGAAATGATTCTCTTGGGAATGACACAGATGCTTCAAATCTGTTCTCCAAAGAACTATCAAGGCCTAGTAAATTTTCCCCTCTTAGCTAGGCTAGCCATGGTATATAAGATTTGCTCAATTTATTACTTTTTCTCCTATTATTATGGTAGTACGTTGTAGGAAAGACAGTTTCTTCTCAGGTTATATAGTCTTACTTTTGTGTTGACGGACCCTAAGGGCTTTTCCAAACCCACATCCTCCTTACAGTTTCCCCCTCCTGCCTGAGATCAAGGCTAGGCCAAGTTCCATTCTCCACCCACAGGAACATTCTTGAATAAAAAAGTTCTCAGAATGTACTAATAGTCATTTGACCCTCTGGAAAGTCCAAGGTAGAGTTCAAATGTGTGTCATGCTTGCTACCCAATAGATAAAAGGACAATATGCTTAGCCAATAAGCTTGAACTGTAACCTTGCTGATATAACCTGTGACACTAAAAAAGTATAAAAACTGATTGGAATAGACATTTAGGGTTACCTTCTAGTCACTTGCCTTGAGGGACTAATTGAAGGTCGACCTTGACATGCCTGAAAATAAGCCTCTTGCTTTTGCATCAATCTGAGTTTCCATATCTCACTCTGGAGCACCTCAAAGTACCACTAATCAAGTTTCGGGGTCTTACAGTGTAGTTTTTTACATAATTGCGCCAGGCTTAGTGTGTGTATGCCTGTCTGTGCATTTACATGTATATGTGGGGAAGGCAAAGGTCAACCTCCCATGTTGTTCCTCAGTACCCACCTTATTTTTCTAAGAGTCTCTCACTGGCCTGGAATTTACCAAGTCCAGGCTTGCCTAGCTGGCCATTGACCACAGCACTCTCCTTGTCCCTGCTTTTGCAGACCAGAGATTACAACCTTATGTTACCTCTCTTCATTATTTACACGGTTTCTAAGGTGTGAATTCAGGTTTTCATGCTTTCACAGACATATCTATAGCCTTATTCTCATGCCTAGATTGGCTCAGCATGGAACAGATGCTTAACAAACACAAGCTCAGTCAATCACTAAGTTAATGACTTGCCTACCAAGTGGCTTGAAAAGGACATCATATTTTTTTCCTATATGTACCTTGAATGAAGAGGGTAGTATAAGGAAAATGTAAAAGTTCCTAATCATGCCAATTTTGCTGCTTGCATGAACCAATAACAAAGCTGTTGTGTTTGGATATATTTTCACTCACAAAGTGTTTTCTTCCAACTAAAGTTACTGCAAAAAGTGGATGGTTATGAACATGAGGTTGGGTTACAAGCACTCTCTTAATTTAGAGAAGCTAACACCCTCAGATTAGGGAGAGTTTGTCTCCCTCAGATCAGGGAGACAAAGATATCACACATAGGCTGGTAGAATAAGACTGTCTGGGCACAGGGAAAGCGTTTCTGAACAGAACTCCAATGGCTTATGCTCTATGATCAAGAATCAACAAACGGGAACTCATGAAATTGCAAAGCTTCTGTAAGGGAAAGGACACTGTCAATAGGACAAAATGGCAACCAACAGATTGGGAAAAGATATTTACTAATCTCACATCCAATAGAGGGCTAATATCCAATATATACGAAGAACTCAAGAACTTAGACTGAAGAGAACCAAATAACCCTATTAAAAAATGGAGCAAAGATCTAAACAGAGAGTTCTCAACTGAGGAAACTCGAAGGGCTGAGAAGCACCTAAAGAAATGTTCAACATCCTTAGTGATCAGGAAAATGCAAATCAAAACAACCCTGAGATTCCACCACACACCAGTTTAGAATGGCTGAGATTAAAACTCAGGCGACAGCAGATGCTGGCAAGGATGTGGAAAAAGAGGAACACTACTCCATTGCTGGTGGGAATGCAAGCTGATACAACCTTTCTGGAAATCAATCTGGTGGTTCTTCAGAAAGTTGGACATAGTACTACCTGAAGACCCAGCTATACCACTCACGGGCATATACCCAGAAGATGCTCCAATATGTAACAAGGATGCATGCTGGACTATGTTTATAGCAGCCATATTTATAATACCTAGAAGCTGAGAACAACCCAGATGTGCCTCAACAGAGGAATGGATACAGAAAAGGTGGTACATTTACATAATAGAGTACTACTCATCTATTAAAACCAATGGTTTCAGGAAATTCCCAGGCAAATAGACAGAACTTAAAAATATCATCCTGCATTTGGTAACTCAGTCACAAAAGAAAACACATGGTATGTACTCACTGATTAGTGGATATTAGCTAAAAGTTCAGAATACCCAAGATTCAATTCATAGACCTTATGAAGGCTAAGAAAAAGGAAGACCAAAATGTTGATGCTTCAGTACTTCTTAGAAGGGTGAATAAAATACTCAAAGGAGGAAATATGGAGACAATGTGTGGAGCAGAGACTGAAGGAAAAGCCATCCAGAGACTGTCTTAGCTGGGGATCCATCTCATATATAGCCACCAAACTTTGACACTATTCTGGATGCTTGAAAGTGTTTGCTGATGGAAGCCTGATAAGGATGTCTCCTGAGAGGCTCTTCCAGAGCCTGACAAATACAGAGGCAGCTGCTATCAGCCAACCATTGGACTGAGTGTGGTTGTTCCAGATAGAAAAGTGTTGGAGTGTTGGAGAAAGGACTGAAGGAGCTGAGGGGATTTGCCTCACCATGGAGGGAGCAAGAGTGCCAACCAGACAGACCCCTAGGAGCTCCCAAGGACTGGACCACCAACCAAAGAATACACATGGAAGGACCCAAGACGCTGGCCTCATATGTAGCAGAAGAGGATGACATTGTTAGACATCAGTGAGAGGACAAGCCCTTGGGCCTGAGGGTGTTCAATGCCCAGTGTAGAGGTATGCCAGGGCACTAAGCCTGGAGTGGGTGGGGGAGTACTCTCATAGAGCCAGAGGAAGGGGAAATGGGATAGGGGTATTTCTTAAGGGGAGACCTGAAAAGGGAAAAATATTTGAAATGTAAGTGAAGAAAATATCCAATTTAAAACAGAAATGTCTCTCCTGTTCCTGTTTATTGAATCCTTTCCTCCTCATTAGTGTCAGTTATTCATTTATTCAATTAAACACTGAACAAAGTTGAATAAGATATGATGCCCTGAAACTCAGTAGTCTATTATACCAGTCAGAATTAACATGGGAAGCAGAAAACACACATATGCTTAACATTTTTTTAAAAATCTCGTGAAAAAATACACAAGTTTCAAGCATCCAATTCATCAAACTTTAATAAGGAAATCATGTAGCGAGCACACTGTCAGCAAGGTACAGCATATTCTGATCAGGTTGAAGTCTTCTATATCTCACAGAAGACCAGTTTCCTACTTTGCATAACCATAGGATGTGACGGCTTTACATTTCTTAAAATTAAAATCATGAAATGGCATGTGCCTGGTTTCTTGCATAGCATCTTTGAGGTTTGTGAATATTCCTGATGATTCCGCATTTTAGGTTCCAGACTTTTATTTAATTCACTCTGCTCATTTTGGATTGATAGTTCAGTGTTACGCTTATTTCTGGAAATATTTTAAAAAGATGGAAATATATGGCACATGTTTCCATACTATGCCCTGGTTCTCTCATCCCTGGCAGGCTGGCCAGCCATGCACTTGTGGGTAATGGCCAAACTGCTTTTATCTCATGGATCTCTGACTCAGAGCTTCATGATCTCTCCACCCAGCTTGCTAGGTTCCCACTGGCAGGTCACTACCACACCAGCTCCAAGCTTCAATATCCCCATGGCCTCTGTGGTGCATATTAGGCAAACCCACACATTGCTGCTGTACCTTTCTCTCTGGAACCCAGATGAGCTGTCGCGTGAAGGAAAACACAAGACAAACTTAGATCAGAAACAATAATAATTCAGTGTCTGGGCGCATCAACTGAAACCTAATTTGTAAGCCTTATTTAATCTGATTCCTCTGGTGCTGAATACTTGCAAATGTGCCATACCAGGAGAGTCTAGTAGCTACATCTTACCTACAAGCTGTCCCAGTTCCAAAAGGTCTCTCTCTCTTTCTCTTTCTTTCTCTTTCTCTCCTTCTTCTGTCTTTCTATCTTCATCTTGGAAGTCTCTCTATGTGCCTAGTGATTCGCTCTTTTATTTTTTTTAATTGATTAATTAATTTTTTGTGTTTTTATGTTTTTTTGTTTTGTTGTTGTTTTGTTTTGTTTTATTCTGTTTTGTTTTGTTTTGAGAAAGGATTTCTCTGTACAGCCCTGGATGTCCTGGAACTCACTCTGTAGACCAGGCTGGCCTGGAACTCAGGAATCTGCCTATCTTGGCCTCCCAAGGGCTGGGATTAAAGGTGTGAACCACCACTGAGGGGATGAGGTCAAGGAAGTCAAGGAAGTAACTCACTCCTTGTCTGAAGCCCCTCCCAGGAAGGCAGAATTAGCAGAATTACAATCAGCCCCAGGGCTATCAACAACATATGCTGATTTGCATTTCCTCAGTGTCTAATAATGCTGGCTACTGTCCCTCCTACATTTAATGGTGGTTTCTATTATTTTTTAAGTATTCACAACAGATCTCATGCTAAAATTAAGTCATTTGTCTTTTCCCTTATCGTTTTATTTTTATTTTTATTTATGAAAATATTTATGTCTGTGTGTATATCCACATCTGAGTGTGGAAGCCTGTAGAGTCATGAAGACATCATATCACCAGGAACCAGAATAGGCACACAATAGCCCAATATAGGTGTAGGGATCTGGATTTTCATTCTCTAAACAAATCAGCAATCAGTTTAAACTGCTCAGCAGTTTCTCTTGCCCCACCTCCTCTTTTTCATTACTAGAAATTCTGTATTATTGATGTGAATCCTTTGTCAGATATATGTATTAAAAATATGTTCTTTAAGCCGGTGGTATGTCTTTTCTTTTAAATAACTATTTTCTCCTTTTCATGTATAAATATATGTGTGTGTATGTATATGTATATATGTATGGATGGATGGATTTATGTATTTAAGTATGTATTTATGTATGCATATGTTCATGTGTATATACCTTTGCAGTAGATGTGCACATAGAGGCAAGAGGTCAATCTTGGCTGTCTTGCTCAGTCATACCACCCTCTTTTGTTTTCTAAGACAGGGTCACTCATTTATAACCTGGAACTCATCACTTTGGGCAAGAAGGCTGTCAAGCAAGCTTCGGGGATCTGTCTACCTCTATTTACTTCTCCTGTAAGCAAGCCAGTCCTTATTATTTCATTTCTCTTTTTAGCCTTTGCAGCAAGCCCCTTACTGACTGTGCTATTTGGCCAGCTCCATATAGCTGCATCTTTGTCACCTACGCCTGCATAGGAGACGAACTAGTCTGGACGAGGGCCTGCAGATTGAAAAGACACTCAGGTCATTTGGAAGCCAAATGGCAAAGCTGTTTATTTCCAGAGCTCTTATACAGTCATTTACACAAGGTTAAGCAAAACAACAGGAAGCCAGCAATACTTTCTAAGGGAAAGTCTTGGTCTCATGATTCTTAGCCCACTTGAGCAAAACATCCTGCAGGGGTCAGGGAATTGGTAAACAGTTCTCATGGGAACCAACACTCTTCCTGACCACAAGGGCAGGGTTAGCCATGTCTCAGCAACCAAAGCCTTTCACCCCACACATGTTAAAAGTCAGAAGTTTTTGCTTTTGCTAAACTACAACTCAACAGTTCTTCATCAGTTCCAGTTATGCAATTTTAGCCCTTTAGGCATCTCCCCAGGCTGTGGAAAAGCTTCTATGCTATCATATTCTTCTTTGCAGTCACATCCTACATTTTTTATGTTGGTGTGAAGGTAGCAGAAAGAGGTTTTTAAACACCTTCAACTAGTCCCAAAATTATTTGTTGAGGATTACCTTTTCAGTAATTAATTATTTCCTCATTGTAATATAAGACAAAAACAACAGACAAAATCTCAATATATTTGTGTTCTCAAAACACTTTTAAACCCATCTACACTGAGAGAAGTCCCATGACTGCCCTGGCCTTTCCATTGGTCCATCTGCCTACTCCACTACATTAGAGACCGGAAAGCAAACAGGGCTCTTTGCTCTGCTTTCTCAAGACCATTTTAGCCCTTCCGGGTATTTTCAAGGGCAGAATCACCTCCATAGGTTGGGTCTTCTCACATCAGTTATGAATAAAGAAAATGCTGTATACATTTTCCTATACCCCAATGTTCACACTGCCCTTGCATTTAATAAATTGACACAAAACCCAGCCAGAATATCTACTTTCTTCATGCAGTTTGATGTCTGCAATTTAAATATATTTATCTTGCTTAAGTGATATGCCATATCTATTGATATGAGTATGCATTTCCTGGCAGCTTTATTTTAGTGTATGATCCTGTGCTCTCTACTACTTAGATGGCTTCTATTAGTGGAATTAGGCATATTTGCTTTTCTGTCCTTGGCTTACTACACACAGTATGATGACTTTGGGGTTCCTTTATATTATCTCATACTGCATATTTCTCTTGATTTCTAAGACAGGCTGTTAATAAATTGTTAGTATATGCTATATTTTTATGATCCATTTATCTGTTGACAGATGTTCTACTCCTTTCCAGAATTTAGCTGAATGAACATTATAGCAATGAGCATGAGAGTGTCAGTATCTCTTCCAGATTAGAATTTTAATTTTTCTGCATTAATAAGCGGGAGTAGGATGGCTGATTTATGTGGTACTTTTATATTTTATGACGTTACTATTTTTGAGACTATTTTTTGTTTTTTTTCAGTATATTCATGTTTTGTATTTGAATATGTGTATTCCTCTGTGTGTGTGTGTGTGTGTGTGTATGGAAGCCAGAGATTGATGTTGAACAACTTCCAAAGGTGTTTTCCATTTTTACTGCTGAAGCTGGGTTGGTTTTGACTAAACCTACAGTTTTCATATTCTGTCTATCTTGATCTTGGGATGTCCTGTTTCTTTGGCAGAATACAGAGATTATTGGCAGGCCCTCATGAATGTCTTTTGTGACTGCTGATGGAGATTTGAACCCTGGTCCTCAAAGTTGTACAGTACGTGTTTTAAGTAAGGTGCTACCTGCACAATCCTCTTTATTTCTTTATTGTGGTGAATAACATTGATTACTGGATAACTGTTTACATTTTCTAATTCAATTTTGATTTTCAATTTAATTTTGAGTCAGTTATCCAATAATTTTTCAGTTACTCAAGTTGTCACACTTTTAGTCATTGCAAAGCTAATTTCTGACTGTCTTTTTCTTCTTTTAATGGTGTGGAGTACACGGAGAAATTAGGCATTTTGAATCTCCTTATTAATGTTCACTTTTGCCTGTGAAAAAGAACTAATGTTTTGCTTTGGATTTCTATTATAAATTGAATATAATATTATTCAATTATTTCAATACAAATAATATATTTTATATAGAAAGTAGAAATACAAAATATTTCTAAAGTATTAACATTAGACCTTTAGTTTAGTTTTTCTGATACTTGCTCCTATTTTTTATTTACATTTAGCATGTTTTTATTTTCTAACTGTTTAAGATGACAAAATATTTTAAACATTTATTCTTTTTGTTAATGAAGTACTAAGATTGATAAAAAATCCCTAAAACACTTATTTTACTGATTCCCACAAATCTTGGTGTTCTATATTTTCAACATCATTTGGTACTAAGTATTTTCTAATGTATATTGAAATATTTTTTTCAGTTTATTTTCTGAAGTACTTTGGTTAAATATTTAAATGTTTAATAATGTCTTCCAAATGTTATGTAGTTTGTTGGTTTATGTTCAACTGAGGACAAAAGTTTTATACCTTTAACAACTGCCTTTTTAATGATTTATTTTATTATTTTAACATATGTATACATGTGTGTAAGTGTGTATGTATATGTGAGTGCTTGTGCCTTCAATGGCCATAGGAGAAGTTAGATCATTTAGGACTGGAGTTTGAGCAAATCAACATGGGTTTTGAGAATTGAACTCATGTGCTATGCAAAGGAAGTACTGACTGTTAACCACTGAGCCCTCATTGCAATGATTTGTTAAATTTTATTTTCATTTGTAGAGAAATGGCATGAGAAGACTGTTCCCAGCTTGCTTGCTAGCTTAGAGGCTACCTAGGGTCTTTGTCATTCCCAGCACACTGAATCCAGGAAGCACACTTTCTCAAGCAGAGAATCCTGGTGTTCTGCCAGGTAAGCAGCAAACCTGAGGAAGTGGCTTTCACTATCCTTTTCTCAAGACAGAGTAACTTTGTTTTTAATTATAAGAAGCAACACATCTAAGAGTTGGACTGCAGATATATTTCTCAGTCTGCAAGGAGGTTTGGGTCACCTTGAAACAAGATAAAAGCTATTTTTAAGGAAACAGCACCTGGGGTAAACTGGAAATGGTGGGAAAATCTTTTTATTGCTTTCTGTATAAACGATGCCGAAACTTTGAATAAAGTGTGCATTGGCTGACTATGGCTGTGTGCACCGTGTCCTAGTTATGGCTCTACCCTTAGGACCCCAAAGCACTAGAAGTTGACATTCATTGACTCACATGCAAACTGTTTCTGTAAAACTCTAGATACTATTGTTACAATTTTTATTTACCAAGCTAATGTTCATTACAAACTAATTGTGTCAATTTGTTTAAATGTAAAGTTCGTGTGTCTATATGCTTACTGCTTCTCTAATTGGCTGCTGAGAGATGAGTGTTAAAAATGACCTGGAGGTTAACTTTAGGCCAGCTCACTCAGAATCCTGCAGCTACAACACTCAAGTTATTATAATATGCTGTAAGGATTGAAAGTTGCTTTTCAAAGAGAAAGTGGAATTCTCATTGACCCTACTGAGAAAAATCACTTTCACAATTTTGTTTTTAAACACTAAAAAAATTCATACAGATATTTAAATATTTTAATATTTCTTATAGAATTATAAATTCCACATTAATACAAGACAAACACAGAAACCCACACAACTAGTGTGATCCAAATCAGCAGTATCCAGTGAGTATCTCATGTTTCATAACATATCCATGGCAGGAGCATTATTTGCTGGTAGGAAGGTGTAGACTCTCTCTCTGTTCTACACTTAATTGGCTATTGTACTTTGAATTCAACAATACTTATGGAGACATATATTTTTCTATAAGTATTCCATACTAAATGGTTCTAATACAAGTTTTATTCCCTAGTTAAGAAAATATATTTTTCTGAACGTAGCCAACATTTGACCAACAAAAAAATGTTACATGCTAATTTTAATGAATGGTAATTTGAAATCTTAATATTTGACCATTATCTCCTTCCCAGATTGTGGACAAATTTTAAGTTTAATGATATTATGAAAACAAAAATTTTAATTTACTGAAAGCTATGTTCTAGAAGAATTGGCCCCAATTTCAATGCATTCAATTCCCTGTGTACTATCACACAAACACACAATAGACTTCCTGTAATCTTCTAGAAGACTGCCTAAAGTAATGCTGAAAGGTTGGGGCTTCGTGTTGATGTAACATCCACTATCAATGCCCTCTATCATGTCTTCTGTGAACCATTATTTATTGACTCATTAACAGGAAATAGATTACCCCTATCTATACAATGATGAATTAGTCAAAAAGGGACAGTGAGCCAGCTTCCAGACAGCATCAGAGATGTCCAGGTTTCCCTGACAATGACTGAAGCTGCACAGCTATGATTGTATAAGTAAGCCTGTGGCAAATATTTGAATAATCCTTAGAAACACTGAACAGAGCACATATGAACTTTACTTGGTCTAGCTGAAGAGAAAGTCTGAATTCCAGTGATATTAAAATCTACTTTTATTGAAATCATTCATCAGTTTTCTACCATAAAACACATCTTTGCTTGCTTTAAACTATTTTGAATAGTAAAAAATATTACTGGAGCATGCCAAGAGAAAGCTAGTACTTCTCTCCCTGTATTCAGTTAGCCTGAAAAGAAACATTAGAAAACAAAAAAAGATTTATCAGCACAGAATTACCTGGCACTACCATACTTTTTAATAAAAAAAAAACAAAATTAGAGCTTATTTAGTATACACAATGGGCATCATTGTAATATTTTAAATCTTTACAGTAATTTTATTATTCATTTACCTTTTTGTTTATTTGTGTGTGTGTAGAGGTCAGTGTTTCTACCCATGGGTCCTGGGCATCAAGTACAGGTGATGTTGGTGGCAGGTTAAACCATCTTGATTCCTTGTGGTGGATTTAAATCACAGCCATTTCCCTTCACACTTTCTAATCCCATTGTTTTTCTTCCCACTTGTACTCCACATTCATGCCTTCTTTAAAAGTTTGTTTGATTAATGTTTTTCCAGGAAGAATTGATGAAGCATGGCTTACAGGAGCACAGCTTTCAGGGGATAACTCATTGAAGAAAATGAGCTAGCACGATCCTGTTTTCCAATTGTACACCTCTGTGAGTTTGTTGTCCTTGCTTGTTGCTGATACTCAAAGTTTCCCTGAGAGAATAACTGAAGGGGCACAGGTGGAGAACAAGGAAGACCAGACTGAATTGAAATACATAGCAGGAAATAAAACCTCCAAATTACACCCTAAAGACTGTCCTCACTTCATTGATTCTGATATTGTTGTCAAGAGGCATGGGTATTTCTTCTTGGAGGCAAGTGCTTGCAAGTGCAGGTGAGTGTAGAGACACTGTTGTATTTAAGTTGTCAGTCTAACTTGTCCAGATAGCTCCTCCAAGCTTGGTGCAAAATGGAGGAATCCCTTTTGCAGCACAGTTTCCTATTTTCCACCTGAACTTATCTGAGGAACTCAACCCCAACCACCACACTCAATACAAGAGGAAGGTCAACTAGTCCTTAGTAAACCTACAAGTTCAACTTCCTTTTCTCAATAGAAACTAGCCACTAAGTACCTAGGATTCCTTGAATGCCTCTCCATGCAAATGAGATATTCTAGTACTTTAAACTCTAGCCAGTGATTTGCTTTGCCCTGAAAAATCCTTCCCATTCTCCAATGTTCATACATATCCCTTTTCTACTCAGAATAAAGTATATACAATCAAGCTGTTTCACTGCAGATTTTCTAAAAGGCATGTTTCACTGATTGCCTTCCAAAGGAGCTGTAACATTGAATTCCTCAGAAGAGACCTCCCTTCCCCTCTCCCATTCCTGCTATACTCTCAGCTGGAATAGGGTCCTGCAGATCCCACCCATTCTAGGGTCTGCTTCATCCTTCCAGGGCAGTGTGCAGCAGCATCTGTATACACAAAGCAAGAAAACAGAACTCAGGAACACAGAAGAGTGTCAGGGAGCCCAGATACCTGAGGGAATGATAATGGCAAGACCTTCCTGATCCATTCTGTAGGAGGTAAGTCAGTGTACCAGGCACACTGCAAGGAGTTACAGATTGGCTAGTGATCTCTGTCTTACATATTCATCAGAGAACTGCAGTATGGCCAACGCAAATGAAAACATGCAAGAAGGGAAGGAAAAGTTAGCTAGCAAGCCGGGTCTAGCATGACCAAGTTGACAATTGATATGAGTTTAAGAACATAGTGGTTGCCCTGCAAGCATGAAGATGTGAATTCTATTCTTGAACCTGCACAAATGTAAGGCAAGATGGAATACACTTGTAATCCTAGCATTTGGAAAGTGTTGGCAGTGGGATTCCTGAGGCTCAGTGAACAGCCAGTTTAGCTTAATAGCAAACTTCTGGGTCAGTGAAGAGATGGTACCTCAAACATGACGTAAGTATCACTGAGGAATACCTGAGGTTGACCACTGCCTTTTACAATCACATGTACACCCACACACCCACATACATAAACACACACATACACAAACTCTCTCTCACACACACACACACACACCCCAAAATCATAAAACAAGTAAGGTTGCAAGTACTAAAGTTTAGTCTTGCTCATAACTTGACATTAAATTCTGATCAAAAATATTATGTACCAGGAATTAGGAATGCTGGGAATATGACAGAGATGGGTGTTTTGAAGCACACATTCTCACTGGAATTTTGAGTTTAACTAGTTTAAGTGCTGTAGTATCTAATAACTTTATTTCAGTAAAAAAAATACGTATTTTAATATAAAATTTATCTTCTGTCAGAAATATCTCATTTTAAACATTACTAATCTTAAATGCATGTTTGTGTGTATGCATGTGTTTGTGTGTATGCATGTGTTTGTGTGTATGTGTATGTGTGTATGTGTGTGTGTGTGTGTGTGTGTGCTAAATTTATTTATTTATTTTATTGGATATTGTATTTATTTACATTTCAAATGTTATCCCCTTTCCCTGTTTCCCCTCTGGAAACCTCCTGTCCAATCTTTCATCTCCCTCATTCTATGAGGGTGCTCCCTCACTTACCCACACTCCCACCTCCCTACCCTGGAATTCACCTACACTGAGGCATCCAGACTTCACAGGACCAAGGGCCACTCCATACAACTGATGTCCAACAAGGCCATCCTCGGCTACATATATTGCTGGAGTCATGGGTCCCTCTATGAGTACTCTTTCATTGTTTGTTTAGTCCCTGGGAGCTATGGGGAGTCTGGTTGGGTAATGTTGTTCTTCCTAGGGGGTTGTAAACCCCTTCAGCTCTGTCAGTCTTTCCTCTAACTCTTTCATGGTGGACCTGAACTCTGTCCAATGATTGGCTGTGAGCATCCGCCTCTGTATTTGTAAGACTCTGGCAGAGCCTAACAGGAGACAGCTGTGTCAGACTCCTGTCAACAAGCTCTTCTTAATAGTGTCTAGGTTTGGTGTCTGTATATGGGATGGATCCCCAGGTGGGGCAGTCTCTGGATGGCCTTTGCTTCGGTCTTTGCTGTGGGATAGCCTAGCTCCAGGGTGCAGCTAGAGACAAGAAGGGTGTGGTGTATTTATATGTGTGCACATAAGTGTAGGTATAGGTATGTTAGCATCTATGTGTACTGAAATATTTTGCAGGCCAGAAATCAATGTCTGATGTCTTCTTCAACTTTTCAAAATCCCTTTCTGTCTAATGGTTTTGGGAGTGTCTTCTCACTCAACATGGAGCTCATTAATTCAGTTAAGTATGCCAATGATTGTATATAAGTTATTAGCCTGACTTTGCCTCCACGAAGTAGGATTACAGACATGCACTACCATATACAGCTTTGTGCATAGTGCTGGGGATCTGAAAACTTGTCCCCCTGTTTGTGTAACGTCTAGGTTTCTAGTCCCAAATCCTGGGTCAGAATCCTATCCTGAGGCAGTAATAAGATGGAGAGCATATACTATTTCACCGTTGCCATGAAAACAAGAGCAAGGCAATTAAGGAAATCGTGATTCCAATTAGAAATTTCAGGGACTGCAGGCATCCTGTTTAAAAATTAACTGGTTCCCATCTTTAGAACAACATTAATTCAGACAGTAAACTCAGAAAGCAGTTAGAGCTTTTTGCTCTAGGAAAAGTCATATGGTCTGGATTAGAGAATTAAATCAGGGATTCCCTTCAGAAGGAGATCTTGACCCCAGTAAGCAATAATACACTAATGGGAAGTTTATGGTCAGACTAGAGTGTAGCAGCTAGAGTAGAGGAGAAGCATTATCATTTATGTGGTTTTGCTGACACAAATGAGTCTGTCTGTCCATCTCCCTTTACTCAATTATATCTGCAGCCTGATGAACTTGAGTTTATGGCCATTTGCTGTTGTTTACACAATGAATGTGAAAGAATTCTTATAATTTGTTGGCTATTGTCAGGGGCTATTTATATAACTTCTTGCTTAAAACTGAAGAACGTTACCAGGTCCTCCAATAGTTATACAGATAAAATGATATTGATATTAAAATAGATAAAACAAATTGCCCCCATAAGTTCAGGCCAGTTTTTGACTTTGAGTCTGTTGTCTTTGGTCTCCACTGAAAGTATCTGACTGTTGGGATACTTTTACAAGTAACACTGATCAATCTCTTGCATCTTCTTTTTCCATTTCTATAGTAATCTACCATCTAAGGACTGGGAAGTAAGCGCAGCAGATAAAGTTATGGTATACACATGATGACCTGAATTTGGGACCCCAGAATGCATAAAAAGCTGATCATGGTGGTGTGCATTTATAATCACAATGTTGGGAGGACAGAGACAAGTTGATCCTGGAGCTCTAGCAAGCCAGCTTAGAAAATTGAATGAGTTCTATGTTCAATGTCAGACTGTAACTGATGGAAATAGGAGGAAAAAAAGGAAAACATACCCCATGTCAACTTCTGGCTTACACACACACACACACACTGTACATACAGCCAACCATATTGCCTTTTGCTGATAATGTGGTGTTCCTGCCACTATTACAAATCATAAAGATTTCCTCTATATTTACCTACTCTGTTGGGAAGATTTCCTGCAGAATCAAAATGAAAATGTACTAATACTATTTAAATTAGTTGGTGATTTCATAATTCCTGATAATTAATTTATAGAACTCCTATGTTGATACAAGTGATCTCAAGCTTCCTGCAGAATAAAAGCTTCAAATAGAGCTCTGAAAACCTTCATGTATCATGGGTTAATTGCACTAGGAAAAGAAAACAGACTTGGAACAAATTTACAATAAATGAAAAATTTCTTCTTGGTTAGGAATAAGGCAACTATCTAGTATGTAAATGTCATAAACTTGGAATGGGCAATTTATTGTAAGTGCCAAGACAGAAAATAAATGGTGGACTAGTTCATCTACACAAAACTTCAAAATAATTTGACACAGCCGGGCAGTGGTGGCGCATGCCTTTAATCCCAGCACTGGGGAGGCAGAGAGGCAGATTTCTGAGTTCGAGGCCAGCCTGGTCTACAGAGTGAGTTCCAGAACAGCCAGGGCTACACAGAGAAACCTTGTCTCAAAAAACCAAAAAAATAAAAATAAATAAAAAAATAAAATAATAATAATAATTTGACACAACGCAGATGATTTATCTCTTGAGAAACCGTTGCTAACTTGTGACAAAAAACTATTGATTTAAACTTATAATGAACTTGTTCAGCTAGAAATAGATAATGAATGTTTAATCAGGTACTAGTCTTAATGGAAAGACATCTAAATAGTTCTACTGTAACTTCTTATACCTTATTGATCTATGACACAAATTATTGCCTTAAACTTACTATGAGTGTGTGGAATATAAAAGTATTTAGAAAACAATGTAATCAGTAATCCTGCTACAATAGCTCCACTTGATAGTTACTATGAGGTAACTTTTTGAGAAGGCAGAAAATCTAAGAACAACAATAAAATTGTGGTCTATCCCCTTTTTGCTTCATCCTATGTGTATGTGTCTGTGTTTGTACCTGAATTACTTTTCTTTTCTCTTTCTTTCTTTCTTTCTTTCTTTCTTTCTTTCTTTCTTTCTTTCCCTTTCTCTTTTGCTCACCAATAGTTAAACTATCTGAGCTTCTCACCCGGACAGAGAACAGCCTGTGTCAGAGTACTATACCCAAGTAACTCTATTTCTTTTCTTCATCCCCTGCTGCTATCTACATGTCTGTTTTGCCAGAATATATCAGCTATTGGCTTCAGGAGAGCAAAAGGGAGTTAATTGTCAGGGGTCTTCAGCTTCTGAACCCCAGAACAGTAAGAGAAAATTAATGGACAAAGGTCATCATCCTCTGGTATGCCTACCTGTGCCTCAAAATCTGTACCTGAATGTACAACATGGTCTTGATACCATAGGTACTTTTCAAAGAGCTTCAAAGTAAGCATGTCTTAAATTGTTTTATGTTCTTTGAACTGAATTAATTGTTATCTGAACTTTGTCTCCCCAAAATTTTGCTGCACTTAAATACAGATAAAGTAAAATAATCTGGGCCAGACTCTAGAAGTCTTAATCTAGCGCAAGTTACAGTAAAATCAGGCTGAGACAAATTTCATTCTTACTTTACCCTGATTGATTTTCCTGGCCTATTGTAAAGCCTGCAGAAGAATCACTACATTATTTTTTTTTTCAGAATGAACAAAAGGGCAGAGACTCTCTGGGTAGCTGAAGAACTAGTCTCAGAAAAAAAATAAAAGTGTTTACAAGTTAGAATGTCAGTATTACCAAAACACACAGACCATACACCCAATGCTTCCCAGCACATATATAACTTTCTCAGCAAGTGTAGAAAAAGGCAGGTAGCTTCCTTGAATTTGTCATCATGTCTGTATCAGCAGAAATAACTCGTGCATGGTGGTAATAGTAGCTGAAATGTAGGCACAGCTTTCTGGATGAAAAAGAGGAAAAAAGGGGGATCCCAGGTACCACAGACATATAACTGATATGCTTCTGACTAAAAGTCACTAGCAGTATGCACAATTGTAACTTAAGTGTTCAATGATATAGTAGTCAGACAATAAAATATAAAGTTATACCACTTTTGATGACTAGAGTTTAGAAGTGATTATTGTCCTTCCTATGATGAGAAAAAGCTGGCAAAACAGAAAATGAGTGACTTTACTTTGATCTATTGAACAAATGAAGTTTTAGTTCTAACACTGGTGAGAGTAGTTGTTAGACTCCCTGGCTAGGCTATGAATGGCTATGGCTAGGCAGTGAAGGTTGTCAACTGCTAGTTGACTGACTTCTCACTGACCCTCCTAACCTGAGCTATAAGACTGAAAGTTTAAAACAAATATCTTGTAGATTTTTGTCTCCCACAAAAACGTCCCCTGCTGATAGAGATGCAATAAGTTTAAAGCTCAATCAGAGCACATCATATAACAGTTGGCGTCCAATCAACCATCAGGTCTTTCTTCAAACTGACCAACCCTAAGCTAAAGGAGAAAGACTCTAGAGAGACTTTATAAAACATTAGCATTAGAGAAAGGGCTGAATTTTTCCTCTTGGCCAATATCCTCTATGGTTTTTCGGTCTTTATCTCTATATTTGTATTATGTGTGTGTGTGTGTATGTGTGTGTGTGTGTGGGTGTGTGTATGTGTGTGTGTGTGTCTCCTCTCTTCAGTAAACAACTCGCTTTGACTATTGATTCTATCTGCTCCTCTTCGCTGGGTTTGATATTTCTCCTCTGCCACACATAGAGGTTAAGACTTTTCATGCCTTTTAGTTCTTTAAATTGACAGAATAAAAGAACCCAATCAAGAACCCTAGACTGTAATACTGCTACCCAGAGAACTGGAGAGAGTGGTTAATCCAGCCACCCCACCACTGAGGTATGTTTATTTAATGGGTTGGTGATGGCTTCAGGTTGCAGCTATGACCTCTAAACATAAGAAAATATACATGAGCAATATCAGGCTTCTATACAGCATATGTCTCATACATGACAAAAGGAAATCATGGAATTTCAAAGCACAAATGATGGCCTAACAAAGGCATCCTGTGTCATTTTGGTGCAAATTTTACAAAAATTCTTATTAGTATTCTTCTTACATAGAAGTCCAAGATCATGGAAAAACAATCAATGTTGTCATGCTTAGAGCATTGACTGCTTCTGATGGCCCCTGGAATTTCAAAAAGTGAATAGGTCTGAAAAGCCTGTTGGGCCCTAAGAATATATTAAATAACTGATTATGTAGTATACATTGAAAGAGCTTGGACAGTCATGTGAGAATCTGAGGTACAACTTTAAATCCAGGAAATAGTATGTATGATGGGAGTATTCTGTTGCATAACATCTTCTGAAGGGTAACTCAGAGTTCTAAAGTGAGGGTTACCTGCTTAGGACAGTGGTTCTTCACTTTGCTAATGCAAGGCTCATATGACCCTCAAAGAGTTCACAATCTACAGGTTGAGAAACACTGGTTTTGGACTTAGGAAATAAACAAAGAAAAGTCACAGCATTTCCTTAAAACATGCACATGCAATACCTCGTATTCTTCAATATAGAATAAGTGATAAGAATTGCTGAAGAAACTAAGGCAATCAAGCTGCCTGAAAGAGAATCTTCAACCTTCAGTCATACAGGGAGTTTCATGGTCCCAGGCGTTGTGAATTGTCACCTACACTAGGATGGGCAACGTAACCATCTTTAGAGAGTTGTACCTGCTTCTATACGTAACCCAAAGAAATTAACTCATCATTCACCATGCTGAATTTGTTGATATCTTTGAATTTTCAGTCTGTCATTGGTTCCCTAACAAAGGTGTTGAGATATTTGTGTTTTATCCAACACATGTATGAGGTTTTAAGTCCAATACCTAACAAAAAGAAAAAAAAAAACTTTAAAATCTCATTTTAAAGTAGGAAAATAATACTTGCTTTAAATGTGGAAATTTAAGAAAAAAATGTTAATTCAGAGAAAGAGACACACATTAAGAATGTCAAGTTTGTTTCATTATCACAGGCAAAGTAAACACACATGTGTTTTAAACATAATCACATACCCTGCACATACAGAATTATGCAACCAGAATAAAACATCATACATGCTGTATATAGAGACTCATACACTCTAAGTATAATCATGTAGCATGAACATACAGACTCACGCACCTTGAGCACAGAGAAATATGAATTATTTACCTTTAACATAGAGCACCAAGAGCTTTGAACACACAAAATCCTGCAACCTAAATATAGAGAATAATGCAACCTGAGCATTCAGAATTATCAGCCATGAAGAGAGAGAACTATGCCCCCTGAAGAAAGAGAAATATGCAAATTGAATGATTTCTTTCGAAATTTATGGGACTCAATGGAGATTGCCTTTGTAAAAATGATCTCAGATTAATATATTAAAAAGCAGGATGCAGAGATATAATATCAGAAAATGTATGTCCAGTTAATGCTACAATAAAACAAGAGATAATGACTGAAGATGTAAGAGATCTAAATCATTTTAGATAATGAGATCTAAATCCTTAGCTTCATGAGAAGACAACTGGAGTCACTTCTCTCAGCCCTTATAAAATGTGGAATATAAAATATTCATCAGTACTTATAAGTTACCACAATAATCAAATAGGTGCTATTTATGCAAAGCCTTTAGAACATATCAGAAATGACAGCTATTATAATAGATGTTAAAAACACTAACTTGGGACAGCCAGATAGCTTGGAGAGAAAGACACTGTTTTCCAAGGCTGATGATTTGAGATTGATTCCTGGAAATCCATTTGATAGATGGAGAGAACAATTTTCTTTTGTTATCTGACCTCACACACAGAAACACACACACACACACACCAAATAGGTGTTTAAAATGTTAACTCTACATAGCCTAAATGGCAGACCTTCTGGAAATAGTTGATCTTGGTGTTGTTACCCAAGGCATTTGAAGTATCTTTATTTTAAATCCTGGTTACATAGATTTTTTTATGGCAAGTTCCTCACTAATTTGAGAACGACCACAGTGAAGGAAGACACAGAAAATTTCTTTAAAGTAAACTTTCCATATCTTGCATGTAAATTCATAGATTGTGCATAAAGAAGGCCAGGAACGCCTTGTGGCTTTATTAAATTGATTGACATCTAATACCTTAATTATCTGCAGAAACAGATGTTACTTCACTTCAACTGTAAACAAATTACTGTATACAGAGAGAAGAAAATTAAGCTATCAAACACTATGGAGTTCTTTAAAAATAACTGGAATAAGGCTGCAAGACAGGGGGACAATTGATCATCAGCCTCTGATCCAGAATTCACTCAGTTTAGAAACTCTCCTCATGAATTTTTTATTACATGTTTTAATTATTTTGTGTGCATAGTTTTATGGAGAGAGGAAGAGAGCATGTACTATAGGGTACATATAGAAATCAACAGATAACTTGTGTCCCAAACTCAGGTCATCAGGGTTAGTGGCAAGCGTTTTTGTCCATTGAGTCATTGTTCTACTTTGCTTTCTATTGATTCTATAAAATATTCTGAGCAAAACCAACTTGAGAAGGAAAGAAATTCCTTGCCTTATAGGTTACAGTCCATTGTTGAGTGAGAGAAGCCTGAGCAGGAGCTCAAATCATATAGCAGAACTTTTACTCCACCCCACTGCTGAGGAATAGCACAGTCTACAGTGGGCTGGACCCTCCTGCATCAAGTATTCGGAGGAAATTTACTTAAGGACAAGCTGATAGAGTCAGTTCTTCAGTGTTATCGCAGGGGTGTCAAGTTGACATTTAAGATGAGCTTTAAAAGTCATCTTGCCAGCACCCAAATGCTTTTCATGTTAAAAATGTTTGCTGATTGGACACTACTTTAGGAGACTATGTCTGAATGCATGCACATGCACATGCTGAGAGAGAGAGAGAGAGAGAGAGAGAGAGAGAGAGAGAGAGAGAAGTAGAAGGGACAGAGATAAGGAGTGAATGAGAAAGAGAGGGAATAAAGGAAGGAGTGAGGAGTGAGGAAAGGAGGGAGGGAGGAAGAAGAAAGAGCTCTGAGATTAACATCTGGCTGAAATCTAGAAATACATATTAGTACATATTTCGTTTCCTGTGTGTTGGGTCTGCAAAGGCTCATATACTGGAAGCCTTAGTCCCTAGAATAGTGAGACATGCAGGAGTGAAGTCTTTCAAAGTTAAGGCATTGGGATGGGGAGATGCCTCATTTTGAAATTTGTTGTTACTGTCACTATTGAAGTTCCAAGACAGTATGAGTCTTTCTCTCAAATAAATGGTGAATGGCACCAGAGAGATGACACCTGAGATTTTTCTCTGATTTTCACATGACTTTCGAGTCCCCCAAATTTGTCTGGGTTTTTTTTTTTTTTTTTTTTTGATAATCTCTTTGTTACCCCACAGTAGAAAGGGCCAATTGAATCATTGATTCAGATATAAGAAAACCAGAAGGCGTCTATAGAATGCAATGATTTGTTTCAGTAAGAGAATGCAAGGAAAGGAGAGGGACATGTTACAGACTATTCACTAATTCTGCTCAATAATTTACTAATCAATTAAAATACTATTATCATTCTCCTTTATCACTTAGATCCTGTGATATATTAAGGTCACATGGGTGCTATTGGGAAGGACAGCTATTAGCAGATACATGAAAATAGCATTTTCAAACTCTAGTGTTAAGGTAATTTACATTCTAGCTTATGTTATACTCATCAGGCACAAAAGTGATTGATAATTCTAGTCTATATAAAGAAATGAGAGGCCCTGGTGCTATATAATAGGTAGAAGGTAAAATGACAGATACCACAGTGATGGCTCAGTTAGTAAAGCCTTTACAATGTAAATATGAGGACCTTCATTTGGATGCTCAGAATGCATTTAAAAAGCTGGTTGCAGTGTAATGTGCCTATAATCCTAGCGCTGAGCAGACAGAAACAGGATTTCTGGCACTCCATGGCCAACCAGGATACAAATCAGTGAGAGAACCTGCTTCATAAAATAATGTAGAGATCAACTGAAGAAGAGAACCAATGTTGACCTCTGTCCTCAATACGAATATGCATTTGCACCTACACTCTTATAACACATAGAATTATAATACATTGTATACATAAGTACATGAATTTTCTAGTGGAAGCAGAATATCACAGAATATGTGTTGTGGTTCATGTTTAATATTTATTGGGCTTTCCTACCCTACCTTGGAGCATTTAGTTCCTACACAAAATATAAAACACTAGAGCTGGGCAGATATCATCATCTAAGCAATTTTGTCTACTTCCATGCTAATAACCCACACATAGGACTTGCAATGTACACTCTTACTACAACTGGCCAGCACTCATGTCCATGGTTTCATGATTCACCTACCCCATTCTCTTCTTTCTACCTTTTCTCTCTTCTTTTTGACTCTGACTTAGACCCCACACTTAGGAACTGCAGTCTGCCTACCTCTCTTCTGCCATATGTCAGCTGTAGGCATCTTTATTAAACCAATAGTTTTAAACTAAGGATCAGGGTTTACATAACATCATTTGGTGAGCGTGAGAGTGGGGAGTTCTTTGTTCCTATAGACAATCAGACCCAGGGTGCCAGTACTTATCATTACAGTACATAGCAAAAGACAAAACCTCAATAAATGTACCTAGATTCATACCCAAATTGATATTAGAAAAACTCTAAGAATTTCTTAGAATTTTTGATGACAAAATTATTTCACTTTTAAGTATAATTTATTAATTACCTAATATTTAGATCATTTTAATAATGTTTGCTACACTTGTACTACATACATTTCAGTCTTGTTATCATCTAGTCTAATAATAAAAAACAATAGACTATATAGTCTCACTTTAGAGATTAGAAGAAACAAAAAAATAATTGATCTTCAGTAAAAGTATTACTATGCAAGAATAAGGCCCTGAGTTCTGATTTCCAGCATCCAAAGAGTACCAGGGCCCATTTGAACATATGTGTAAACCCATCACTGACTAGTATGATGAATTCTAGGATGAAGGAGGATTTTTTTTTTTTAAAAAAAAAGAAGATAAAATAGAGAACAATAGAAGATACACAATGTTTACACTTGGCCTCTATATGTTGTTTCATAGTAAAGAATGGTCCTTTATCCCATACACTAAAACAAAAACAAGCATGCAAGCAAGCAATAATGAACAAGCCAAACAAACAAATAGAAAACAAAACCACACAAAACAATACAAAATTCAGAGTAACTTTGGAGACTTTGCTCTTAATACTTCGTAAGTCATAAATTAGTTGTTTCAAATCAATCTTTTATTTTATTGCTCCCTCTAATGTTCTGAAACTTACCAGTTGCCTTACTTTGTGATGAGGCAGAATGAGCAAGAAAACTTAGGAAAAATGTAGATAATTTAACTGGAGTCTTGCTTCCAGTTTCAGAGAGTTAGTCAATGGACATCATAGCAGAGTGCAAGGAAATAAGCAGGTAGTTATAGTGCTGGTGAAATAGGTGAGAGCTTACATCTGATTCACAAGCTGGAAGCAGAAAGCTTAAGAATGGGCCTGGTATGGGCTGTGAAAACTCAAAGCAAACCCCAATGGCAGACCTCTCTCAATGAGACCACATATTGTAATCCTTCCTAAAAAGTTGTGCCACCAGCGGATCAAACATTTAAACATACAGGAGTCTATGGGAGCTGTTCTCATTTAAACTATTGTATCAATTATGTTGTAAATGTCATTTGGAGGAAGTATTTATTTTTTTATTATTTATTTAACAAAGCAACCGATTTATTGGTGTCTCAGGTACATTCATTTAGAGAACATTTATGAAGACCATGAGTGGTTACTTAAATTCCTAATTGGAAAGACAGGTCAGGGACCAAATGGTCTACTATCCCCTTGATAAATATATGCACCTCTCACCTCAAAGAGGACCAGAGAACAAACAAGTTTATTCTGAATATTTGTGACTATGGATCCTGAATATCAAATTCCACATTTCAATTTTGTAACAATTTCATGCAGTTTTCATAGCAGAGAAAATTTTAGGCCAAGGCACTTTTCAAATACATTGGTAGGGATATCAGGTAGCATGATTATAGAAAAACTAGGAACCTGTGTGCTGGTTGGTTTGGCTTTTCAGTGGAAGATAAGTCATCCAGGAAAGGAAAAAGCTGAGGAATTGTCTCCATCAGACTGACCTTTGAGAATGTCTTTGGGGGCATTTTCCAGATCAATAAATGACATGTGATGGCCCATACAACTATCAATAGTGCCACTGTGGGCAGGTAGTCCAAGTTGTATAGGAAAATAAACTGAACACATCATGGGAGCAAACTAGTAACCATTATTGTCTCATGGAATCTGCTTCAGTTCTTGTCTTCTTCATGTTGCTGCTTGAGTTCCTACTCTGACTTCCCTCTCTGTTTGATTACATTATGGAAATGTGAGCAAAATACACTGCAGCTGCAGACCACACTGCTTGCCCAACTTGGGAGAAAGGAGAACTTGGAACAGTGATCCAATGACAAAGTACAATCAAAATAGCTGTTCTCTCTAGGCCTTGGTGTGATTAACACAAAGGGCATGTGTAGCTGCCATGAGATTCTTCCCTCATATGCACTGCTTAGTCACAATATCACCCTGACTCTAAGTAACAGTAGGATACTCCAGGTGAGTCTCAGTTGTAATTCACTGTTTACTGTGCTTCAGAAACCAGGAATCTTGAACAAGACCAATGACTTGGTAAATCTACTTGGACAAAAAAATATATATATATATATTATGGGACACATTTCAGTTTCCAATGCAATGTCAATGAACAAATATGTGATAGAGAGGTGGGACATGATAAAGAAACTGAGTGGATGTGTAGTGAAGAGAGTCAGAATTAAAGGTGCAACAGCAATGAGAAAGCTAAAGTAGACAGGGGAGCATTATGTGTCCAAGTAGGGACAGCATGTTGGTGTGTAACATCTTGGACTTCATGTAGGCTCTGCCTAAATCATGTTGTCCAGCAACATCATTGCCCCAGTTCTGAGCAATTATAGGATGTCTGAGATAAAGAAATGTTCACCTCCTTAGAAGACCTCTATGGTCCATGCTGCAGGCAGAGGACATTCTAATGTCCATGGTTAATATTGCCGCCTCATGCCATGTTGATGCCCAGGGTCTATGTAGATATCTGTGGTTTGTGCTGCCACCAGAGACTATTTTGATATCCAAATGTAGCATGTAGTTTTATGCTCTACCTGCCTTTATCTCTGAAGAGGTGGCCACACTTTCTGCCCCCACCCATCTTACCTTGAATCCCTGGATAAAAGACATAGACACATAGTTGTTCAATTTCAACTTGCCTTCTTGACATAGTTCCTGGGCTCTACTATTTCCTGCCTGGAAAAGTGTGTCCTTACCACTTTCTTATCTCCATCAGCCCTAATTTTCTGTTGCTAAACTCCCCTGACTACCTGCATGTAGGAGCTGCCTCTGTGGCCACCCTGTTTTGAAATTTCATAGTTGTGTGGTCCTCCTCTCCCCAAAGCATGGAGAAATTTTAGTCCTGTCTGTACATTCTGCCTGGCTATTGGCTCGTGGCTTTCTTTACTGATAGATTAAGAACTAATTGGGGAATTTGGGGAATAGGGCCATAGCATTAAAACCACTCCCTATATCCATAGGCCATGCTACCACTAGAGGGCATGGTATTGTCCATGATCCGTGTTGTCTTGGGGGTTCACATTAATTTGTGTGGGCAGTGCTGCTACCTGAGGACATGTTGATGTCTGTGGTCTGTGTTGTGGTGGAGAGCCATACTCGTATCTGTAGTCATGCTGTGGTCAGGGGCCATGTGGATGTCTGTGGTCTACACTTTCATGAAGAAGCATAGGTCAACTACTTCCACATAGTTTCTCATGCTTCTGCTGACTGTAAAGAACAAAGAAGCTTCTGTTGCATTATTGAAAATGACTGCAGACACACAGTTGAAAATGGGTGAGATAAAAGGTTTCTGTGACAACATATTTTCCTCCTTCAAACACCCCTACCTCACCCCAAAAAGAAACAGTCTAGACATCAAGACATTGAAGAGAACTCTGGTTTTCTTTTGTTTTGTTTTTGCTGTTGTTCTTTGGCTGGTTGTTTTGTTTTTTTATTTTTCAACTCTATTCCTGCTTCTTCTCCCTCCTCTCCTCCCAATCGCTAGCCCTCACATCTCCTCTACCCCTTCACATCTACTCCTCTACAGTCTCTTCAGAAAAGGGCTAGCCTTGGCCTCAATGGGTATCAACCAGCACACATATCATATTGCAGCAAGAATAGGCACTTCCTCTTCTATTAAGGACAGGCAAGACAACCAAGTAGATAGAAAAGTTACCAAAGGCAGGCAACAGAGTCAGAGATAACTCCTGTTTCCACTGTTTGGAGTCCCAAAACAGTATCAATCTACACAACTGTAACATAACTGTGGAGGACCTGGGTCAGTCTCATGCAGATTTGCTGGTTAGCTATTCAGTCTTCGTGAGCCCTTTATAGCTCAGATTAGTTAGTTCTTTAGATTTTCTGGTAGTGTCCTTGTCCCTTCTGTCTCATAGATTCCTTTCTCTACCTCTTACTCAAAGTTCCTCAGAATCTGCCTAATGTTTGACAGTGGATCTCTGTATATGTTTTTATTACTTCCTGGGTAAAGACTCTCTGAAGACGTCTGTGGTAGGCATCAATTTATGAGTATAATAAAATATCATTAAATATCCTTTCATTCATTTTTTGCCAGTCCTGTTTGGTTCTATCCCTGGACACTGGGCTATACAGTCTCTAGTTCCTGGCCCTCTAGGCAGAGCTAGGGGAGGGATCCAATTCACAACATGGACTTCAAGCACATTCAGTAGTTAGTTGGCCATTCCCACAATTTCTCAATTACCTTTACCCCAGAAAATTTTGTAAGCAAGACAAATTATAGGCCATATGCTTGATGGCTAGGTTGGTCCCTCAAGCCATGCATTGGAAGTCATGCCCGGTTACATGAGATAGTCAGTCCAAATCCAAGATCACCCGTTGCTAGTTTTAACTAGAGTCACCTTCATTGATAACTAGAAGTTTCCATTGTCCTAGGCTTTTAGCTCCTCTCAGAGATGTCCCCTGATTTGAATGTCCTGACTGTTCTCACTACCTCCATGCTACTCCTAGCTGATCCTTCCTGTCCCTGTCTCAAAATTCCACCTCTTTCAAGTCCTTTCTCCTTATCTCCTTATCTATGTATTTTTTCCCCTTCTCAGTGAGGTTCACTTCACCACCCCAAGCTTTCCTGGTTACCTCTTTGTTGCTTTGGGTTTGTAGATGGTAGTGTGGTTAGCCATTGCTTTAAAGCTAATAGCTACTTATAAATGAGTACAAACCATGTTTGTCTTTCTAAGTCTAGGTTGCCTCACTCAGAACGATCATTTCTACTTCCCTGCATATTTTTCTGCAAGTCTCCTGAAATTATTGTTTTCCTAGCTGAATGATACTCCACTGTTTACATGTACCACATTTCTTTGTCCATTATTCCATTGAAGGATAACTAGGTTGTTTTGAGGTTTCTGAATATCACAAAGGAAGCTACTATGAACATGGTTGAACAAGTATCCATGTGGTATGGTGGAACATCTTTGTGCATATGCCTAGGAGTGGTATACCTGATTCTTAATGTAGACTGATTCCAAATTTTCTGAGAAAATTCCAAACTGACTTCCGAAGTGGTTGACAAATTTTTGAACAACAAGTGGTGGAGGAGTTTTCTCCTTGCTCACCATCCTTGACAGCATGGCCTGTGTCCTTGTGTGTTTGATTTTTGACATTCTGATAGGAGTGGGGTAGAACCATAGCATTGTTTTTGGTGTTCTTAATTTTCTTTCCACACTTTATTTAATCATAACTATGAATCCAGATTAACATTTTACTAAATATTGCTTTATGTCTCAATTAAAATATTAGCATATGCCACAAGCCATTAGATATACTTATAAAGATAGTCTAATAAGAGCATCAAATCTCATTTTTTGGCCATTCTACAGAGATATGAAACTAATGTGCAGGAAGGCATATTGGCTGTTCAGCACACTACTGTTACAACCTGTGGTCTAGGGAAAACAAACAAACAAACAATCAATCAATCAAAACCTGGGCTGTAGTATCTATAATGATTCTATTTTAAGATCAATTCTACTACTCAGTTAGATAAGTATTACTGTTTAAATTTAAATACAATTATTTTATAATTGAAGGCAAAGGATTTTATAACATTTTTTTTTTAATTCACATTACTGCCCGATAGCTGTTTTGACTAAAGGAATCCCCCTCCCACTGTCCATTCCCAACTCTCCCATCCCATTCCCCTCTGAGAAATCCGAGGATCACCCCCTGGATATCTCCCTATTCTGGCACATCAAGTCCCTTCATGGCTAGGCACTTCATAGCCCACTGAGGCCAGACAAGCAAGCTAAGTTAGAGGAATGGATTCCATACACAGGCAACATCTTTAGGGATAACCCTCACTCCAGGTGTTTAGGACCTACATGAAGATCAAGCCTGCACATCTGCTACATAAATGCAGGAGACCTAGATCCAGCCATTGTATTCTCTGGATAATGGTCTAGTCTATGAGAGACCCTGAGAGTCCAGATTAGGTAATTCTATTGGTCTGTGTCTGGAGATTCTATCCCCTTTGTGTTTGATGTCCCATTTAAGCTTCAGCAATGTTTCTTTTACAAATGAGGATGTCCTTGTGTTTAGAACATAGATATTCAGAATTGGGATATCAACTCGGTAGACTTTTTCCTTCAATGAGTATGAAGAAACATTCCTTGACTAATTTTGGTTGATAGTCTATTTTATTAGATATTAGCATAGCTACTCCAGATTGTGTTTTAGGACCATTTTATTGGAAAGCGTTTTTTTCAGCCCTTTACTCTGTGTTATGGTCTATCTTTATTGCTGAGTTATGTTTCTTGTATACAGCAAAATGATGCATACTGTTTTCACATGACCTTCTAGTTTTTAGACTCTTTGTTGAAAAGTTGGGTGAAATTCTGATAGTTATATCTTTGTTTGTTACCTGTCCTTTGCTCCCTTTAATATTCCTTCTTTGTTCTATAGATTTCATGTTTTGTTTACTATGTACCAAGACGATTTTCATGTCTGGTCCTATATAATTGGTATTCTCTAAGATTTTACTATATTTGTAGGGATTTCTTTCCTTATGTTGTGAAAGTTTCCTTCTATGAGTTTATTGAAAATATTTTGTGATTGTTGGGGCTGTTACTCTTCACGTTCTTCTGTTCCTATTATTCTTATTTTAGGTATTTTCATGATATTCCTTATTGGGTGGATGTTTTGCATCAGCAATTTTTTAGATTTAACATCTTCTTTGACACCGATGTCTTCTACTAAATCTTTATAGCCTGAGATTCTTTGTTCCATCTCTTGTATTCTGTAGGTCATGCTTTCATCTGTTGTTTCTGTCCTCTTCCCTAGGTTTTCTTCCAAGGCTCTCACAGTTTTTGCTTTCTTTATTGCCTCTATTTCCATTTCAGGTCTGGCATACTTTTATTTATTTTCTTCAATTGTTTGATTGTGTTTTCCTGTATTTCTTTAGATATCTATTTATTTCCTCTATAAAGTCCTGTGTCATCGTTATAAGATTGGATTTAAGGTCATTTTCTTGTGCTTCAATTGTGTTAAGATATCCAAGGTTTGCTGTTGTAGGGTAGCTGTGCTCTGAAGGTGTCATATTGGCCTGACTTTTGGTTGTTTTTCTTTGATCCAGGGTCTTTAGCCATCTGGATGGCTTTAATCCATGAATGTTCCTATTATAGCACATATTGGGAAGGAGACTAACTTTAATGCTCCATGTATGGTGGACATCTGATAGGAATCCTTAGGGTTTATGATTATGTATTTAGCAGATCTGATGAAAGTGGGCAGCAAGTTGGTTGGAGTATACATTCTGCCAAGGACAGCGGGGAAGCTAAGGTTTCCCCAGAAGTGTCACTGAGGAGGAAAGTTGGGTTCAGGAAGACTCATCAATGTTTTGAGTTGGATTTCCCTGATGGGTAAAGATGCTGAATATTTCTTTAAGTGATTCTAGGCTATTAATGATTCCTCTGTTAAAAATACACTGTTAGGTTGGTACCACATTTTTTATTTGGATTATTTGGTTTGTTGATGTCAAGTTATATATATACATATATATATACATTGGATATCAGCCTTCTATATGTGGGATTGGTGAAGATCTTTTTGTATTATGTGGGTGGCTATTTTGTTCTTTTCTTGGTGTCCTTGGACTGAGAGAAGGTGTTCAGTTTCATGATATCCCATTATTGACTGTTGATCTTAGTGCCTGTACTAGTGGTGTTCTATTTAAGAAGGTACATCCTATGCCAATTCATTCAAAGCTTTTTACCATTTTCTTTTCTACCAGGTTTAGTGTATCTGCTTTTATTTTGAGGTCTTTGATCTACTTAAACTTGAATTTTGCACAGGGTGATAGTTTAGATCTATCTGCATCTACAGACTGACATCCAGTTAGACCAGTACAATTTTTTAAAGATTTATTTTCTAGTGCATATTTCTGACTTGTTTTTTAAAAAAATCAGGTGCCCATATATGTGTATTTACACCTGGGATTTTAGTTTGATTCCATTGATCAACCTGCCTGTTTTTATGCCAATACCATGTTTTTTTTATTATTATTATTACTATTGCACTTTATAGTACAGCTTGAAATCATGGGTTGTGATATCTCCTTTTGGGATTCTTTTTTGTACAGGATAGTTTCAGACATCCCAGGTTTTTTGTTTTTCCATATGTAGTTGAAGATTCCTTCAAAGCTTGTAAAGATTTGTGTTAGAATTTTTGATTGTTATTATCTTGAAATGGTATATTCCATTTGGTAAGACCATGTTTTGATATGTTATTCCTATTGACTGATCCATGAACATGGAAGATCTTTCCATCTTCTGATGTCTTCTTCAATTTCTTTCTTCAGAGATTTGAAGTTATTGTCATAAAGATTATCACTTCCTTGCTTAGATACTTTATATTATTAAATACCAAAATATTTTATATTTTTATGACTATGTGGAATGGTGTTGCCTCTCTGATATTTTTCTCAGCTCATTTACCATTTGTATATAGAAGGGTTACTGTTTTTTTGTTCTTGTTAATTATATATTATGTATCCAACCACTTCATCTAGGGTATTCATCAGCTGTAGGACTTTATTAATGGAATAATTGGAGTTTCTTTTGTATGCTGTCATATCATCTTCAAATTGTGATACTATGATATTTTCCTTCTTAATTTGTTTCTCCTTGATCTCCTTCTTATTGCTCTAGATAAAACTTCAAAGACTATACAGCATAGATATCTGGAGAATGGAAAGTTTATTGTTTTTTCCCTGAAATTAGAAGGATTGTTTTAATTTTCTCTTATTTTTATTTGATGTTGGCTATCACCTTGCTATAATATTGTCTTTATTATTTTTATGTATGTCCATTGTATCCTTGATCTATTCGTGACTTTTATCATGAAAGGGTATTGGATTTTGTCAAATACTTTTAAGTGTCTAATGATATGATATGATTTTTTTTTTTGTAACTTTCAGTTAGTTTATATGATGCATTACATTGGCTTTTTTTTTCTGTTCTGAGACATGCTTGCATCTGTGGGATCAAACCAACTTGATCATGGTGGATGATCATTTTGATGTTTTCTTGCATTTTGTTTGTATTTTATTATTTTTGCATCATAGTACATGAGAAAAAATTTTCTTAAAAACTATTAAGTCTTTGTATGGTGTAAGTATCACGGTGACTGCGGTCTGATAAAATTAATTAATTAATATTCCTTTTGTTTCTATTTTGTAGAAAATCTTTGTTTCAAACTCTGGTGCAATTCTGTCTGAAAATCATCAAGTCCTAGGTTTATTTTAATTGGCATAATTTTAATGATTGCTCCTATTTCCTTAGAGATTATAGGTCTATTAATTTGCTTATTTGATATTTGTTTAACTTTTGTACTGTCATCTGTGGCTAATACTGTTCATTTATTTAGATTTTCTAATTTTGTGAAATACAGGTATTTGATGTAAGAACCAATGATTCTCTGGATTTCTTCCATGTCTGTTATGTCTCCCTTTCCATTTCTGACTTTTGTTACATTGGATATTCTCTGTCTTTTAATTGGTTTTAATAAGTGTTTGTCTATCTTATTGATTTTCTCAAACAACTTTTTGTTTCATCCATTACTTTTATTCACATTGTTTCTAGTTTATTGATTTCAGGCTGAACTTGATTATTTCCTTCCATCTACTCCTCTTGGATATGTTTGCTTCTTTTTGCTCAATAGCTTTCAGGTGTGGTGTTAAGTGTTAAATATGAGATCTCACTAATTTCTTTATGAAGGCACTTACTGCTATTAACTTTTCTAATAGCATTGCTTTCATTGTGTCCAATATGTTTGAGTGTGTTTTACATTCAATTTCATTGAATTCTATGCATTTTGTCATTATTTGTATCTTGACCCAGTGATTATTCAGTAGTGATTTGTTAAATTTCTATGAGATGGAAGGATGTCTGTTGTTTCTGTTGTTGAAATCCAGCTTTAATCTGTGGTGGTTTGAAAAGATATGGGGGTCATTTCAATTTTATTGTATTCATTAGAACTGCTAGTTTGATTATTCCTTTGTATTGTTTCAGTCTGTATGACCTCTCCATTTGTAAGCCTGAGGTTTTGAAGTCTTACATTCATAATATGTGGAGCTCAGTGAATTATTTAAGCTTTGGTAATGTTTCTTTAATGAATTTTGACTCCATGTAGGAGGTAGGTGTTCAGAAATGTAATGTCATCCTGGTGTATTTTTCCACTGAGAAGTATGAAGTATCTTTCCTAATATCTTTTGGTTAATTTTGGTCGAGAGTCTACTTTGTTGAATATTAGAATGCCTACTCTAGCTTGGTTCACTTGCTTGGAAAAAAATTTTTCAGACTTTTATTCTGAGACAATCTTTATATTTAGTGTTGACTCATGCAGCATTTCTATTTATACTTATATTTAGTGTTGACTCTTGCATGCAGCAGAATGATGGATACCAGTTTTGTATCCATTCTGTTAGTCTGTGTCTTTTTATTGGGAATTGAGTTCATTGATGTTGATAGCATGAAAAATGATTTCTAATTTCTGTTATTTTGATGTTGATACTGTGTGTGCGTGTGTGTGTGTGTGTGTGTGTGTGTGTGTGTGTGTGTGCACATACACATTTGCTTTCTTTAATTTAGTTTTGCTGGTGTGACATTATTTATTCCCTGTATTTTCTTTGGTATAGTTGTAATCTTCTGGCATTGGAGTTTTCCTTCCCGTATTTTCTATAGAGCTCGATTTGTGGATAGACATTATTTTGTTTTGTTTTGCCTTTTCTTTTTTTTTTTTTTTTTAATGAAATATCTTCTTTTCTCTGTCAATGGTAAACAGGGTGGCATAGAATCTGCAAGACATCTGCCCAGACTCTTCTGCCCTTTAGAGTCTTTGTTGATAAGCTGTCTATAATTTAAATAAGTCTCGTTACTTGGCTTTTTCTATTTTAACATTCAATACTCTTGCCTTTTTTCTGTACATTTACTGTTCTGATTATTGTGTGGTGAAGGGACTTTCTTTACAGGTCCAATATATTTCGTGTTCTATAAGCTTCTTATAAACATCACGTTAGCTTAGGAAAATTTTATTTTATGATTTTGCTGAAAATATTTTTTGATACTTTAATTTTTTTCTTCTTCTATTAACATTATTCTTAGGTTTGGCATTTTCATAGTGTGCCAGATTTCCTAGATTTTTTTCATTATGGAAATTTTAGATTTAACATTTTCTTTGACTAATGAATCAATTTCTTTGACCAGTGAATCATATCTTCAACACCTAAGATTCTTTCTTCCATACCATGTACTCTGTTCATGCTGCATCTGTATTTCCTGTTTCTTTACCTAGATTTTCCATTCCCATAATTTCCTCAGTTTATATTTTCTTTATTGCTTCTATTTAATTTTTCAAGTCTTGAGCACTTTCCTTCACTGATCTGTGTTTTCAGACAATATGAATTCATTTCCAAGTATCCACATGGAAGTTTTCACACTCTGCATCATCAGCAATATTCTAAGATATTGAGTCTTTGGAGGCATCACCCAGAATCACAGTATATTCATGAAAATGTGTAAGGGTCCAAAAATCACTGAAGGAAGACTCCAGTCTTAGTAAGCAAAGAGCAGAGATAATTCTCCTTCCACTTTTCTCACTGAGACTTTGCAATAACACAAACATGGATGCTTATGCCTACACCAAGGATCACATATTTTTCAAAGTTTTTCTAAACAAAAAATCTAGAACTCAGAAATATCTGGATGCAGGATAGTGCAGAAATCACCTTCTCATTGGCAGTGAGCTCTATCTATAGCTGGAGGGAATGGGATGGAATACAGAGATGACTTGATTGTCAAGGTGTTTTCTTTTCCTCATTGGTTATAATTTGTCAGCCATCAGATTGGTTGTTATAAATTTGTGAGTTTGCATAGTAACCAGTTATGGTCCTAAATTAGGTAACAACTTGACTGCACAACAAGCTTGATTGTAGTTCACTATACCGTATGCTAGATTTAGTCACCCAAATATAAAGGTTCCAGTCAGATTTAACATAAGAGACACAAGGTATCTTATTCTTAGAACTGGAAATTTCTACTCTATGTTTTTTGTACCCAAGGGAGCTTTGCTGAAATCTGAAGCCAATGTCTGGAAATTCTTCCACATTAATGATTTCATATTCTTAATATATTTAATACAGATGCACAAACATTAATATGAAATCTAGAACATTCATGTCTATTCTAAAAAAAGTCCAAATACAGGGTCAGGTTAGTGTGCCTCTTCTCCCACCTTCATAAACCACATTTCAATGTTACTCTATAGAATTACCTATTCTAGCAAATGGATACAAATGGAAACAGTATTTTTACTATGATTTTAACTATTTGACCTCTTGATCTTACAGTGTTTTCAAAGGTCACCAGTTTCCCTGGTGTACTTTAATAAAGAATGTGTACTTTATTCCTCTTTATTTCAGAATGATATTCTATAATGCAGACTGAATTATGCTTATCCATTTATTCATAGTTGGTATAGTGGTTTAAATGAAAATGGCTGAAATGGTGCCAGGAGAAAGCAAGCCTCCCAGGTGTGTGGACAAGCCTGTGAGTGGTGGGGGAGGGGGTTTGGAGGAGAGAAAGGCCAGCACCTCTGCTCAGAGGGAACCACACAAAACACTCAGGACACAGGGACCAAGAAGCAGCCTGGGACAGGAGACTTCAAGTTTCCATCTGTGGCTTGGGACCTGAGTGTGTACCACAAGGCTCCATACTTAAATAGTGCCTGGAGAGAACTAGCCTCCCAGATGTGTGAACAAGCCCGTGAGTGGGGGTAAGGCCAGCATCTCTGCTCAGAAGGACCCACCCAGAACCCTCAGGACACAGGGACCAAGGAGCAGCGTGGGACAGGAGCCTTCCAGTTTCTGTTTGCGGCCAGGAAGCTGATCCTGTGCTACAGAGCTCCATATCCAAATAGCACCAGGAGAGAGCTGGTCTCCCAGGAGTGACAACATACCTTTGAGGACAGGAGAGACAACAACTTATGTTCAAATTCCAGGTCCAAGAGGGACCCTTGCAGAGCCATCAGGACACAGGAACCAAGGAACAGGTAGGGACAGAATCTTTCTGTTTTCTGCCTACACCCCAGAGCTGATCATGTATCACAGCTCTCCAAACACAAATCCATAACAGAGAGAGCTGGTCTGCAAGGAGTACTGATGCAAAGGTTAGCAGTTGGGACAATCTAGAGTCAGAGAGAGCAAGACCAGCTAACACCAGAGATAACCAGATGGTGAAAGACAAGGGCAAGAACATAAAGAACAGAGCCCAAGTCTACTTGGCATCATTAGCACCCAGTTGTCCCACCACAGTGAGCCCTGCATACCCCAACAAACCAGAAAAGCCAGATTCAGATTTAAAATTACACCTCATGATGTAATTTTGATGATAAAGGACTTTAAGACGGACATAAAAAACTTCCTTAAAGATATACAAGAGAAGACAGGTAAAAAGGTAGAAGTCAATTAAGAGGAAACACAAAATCCCTTAAAGAATTACAGTAAAACACAACCAAATAGTTGAAGGAATTGAACAAAACCATCCAGGATCTAAAAATGGAAATAGAAACAATAACGAAATCACAAATGGAGACAACCCTGGAGATAAAAAACATAGAAACCAGATCAAGAGTTACAGATGCAAGCATCACCAACAAAATACAAGGTATAGAAAAAACACTCTTCCATTGTTGGTAGGATTGCACGCTGGTAAAAACCACTCTGGAAATCATTCTGATGGTTCCTCAGAAAATTGGACATAGTAATACCTGAGGACCCAGGTATTCCACTCCTTGGCATATATCCAGAAGATTCTCCAACATGTAATAAGGACACATGCCCCACAATGTTCATAACACCTGTATTTATAATAGCCAGAAGCTGGAAACAACCAAGATGTCTCTCAACAGAGGAATGGATCCGGAAAAAGGGGTACATTTACACAATGAGATACTACTCAGTTATTAAAAACAACAGCTTCATAAAATCACAGGCAAATGGATGGAACTTGAAAATATCATCCTGAATGAGGTAACTCAGTCAAAAAAGAACACACATGGTATATCCATTAATTAATGGATAGTTGCAAAACGTTTAGAATACCCAAGATTCAGTTCATTGACCATATGAAGCCTAAGAAGAAGGAAGACAAAAATGTGGATGTTCCAGTGCTTCCTAGAAGGGGGATCAAAATACTCACAGGAGGAAATATGGGAAAAAGTGTGGAGAAGAGAATGAAGGAAAGGCCATCCAAAGACTGCTCCACCTGGGGATCCATCCCATATTCAGCCACCAAGCTAAGACATTATTGTGGATGCTGGGAAGTGCTTGCTGATACAAGCATGATAAACTCTCTTGAGAGGCTCAGGCAGAGCCTGACAAATACAGAGATGGATGCTTGCAGTCAACCATTGGACTGAGCGTGGGGTCCCAGATGGAGGAGTTGAAGAAGGGACTGAAGGAGCTGAGGGGGTTTGAAGTCTCATGGAGGGAGCAACAGTGTCAACTAGCCTGACCCCCCCACACAGAGCTCCCAGACACAGGACCACCAACCAAAGAATACACATGGAGGGACCCATGGTGCTGGCCGCATATGTGGCAAAGGATGGCCTTGTTGGACATCAGTGGGAGAAGGGGCCTTTGGTCCTGAGGGTTTTAGATGCTCCAGTGTAGGGGAATGCCAGGGAGGGAAGACAGGAATTGGTAGGTGGGTGGGGGAGCACCCTCATAAAGGAAGGTGTAGGGGAGATGGGATAGGGGTTTTCTGAAGGGGAAACCTGGAATGGGAAAAACTTTTGAAATGTAAAGTAAATTTCAATAAAAAAAAAAAATGAAAATGACCCCCAGTGCCTAAAAGAGTGGCACTATGAGAAAATGTTAGATAAATTATGTCTCTGGGCATGGGCTTTTAGGTTTTCAAAAGCCCAAGCCATGCCTGGTAGCTTATTCTCTCTTCCTGATGCCTCTCCATTGGGATGAAAAACACTCAGCTACCTCACTACCACCATGTATGCCTGCTTGGTACCATGCTTCCCACCAGATCAAATCTAACTAGAGTTAGAGGCTGTTGTGTCTTGCTTGATAAGCATGTTTGGAGCTGAACCTTGGTCCTCTGTAAGATAAAACTAAGATAATCATCTTTCCAATCATTCTTCAACGTTCATCTGTTGCAGTTTTAGCATAAACTGTATTTAGTACATCCAACAAAAACTCCTATAAGATCTACATTTGCATCTCTCAGAGGAACAGAAGCAGATAATCAGAGTTGGTTCTCTCTAGAGGAAGAAAATTGAATACATTATAAAAGGAGATTTATTAGATTAGCTTATACTACAGGACTGGAAACCTAATAATGGCTGTTGACACACTAGCGAGCTTGGAAACTCTGCTCAGTCTACAAGGCTCAGTAGCTGCTCCATTCATAAGGCTGTGTACCTGAACTGTGCCAATTTGTTGCTGAAGGCTTGGAGAACTCCTGGAGAGGTGCTGTTAGCAGCCCTTATTAAAGAGTGGCAGTGAAAGAAGGCACTTGAAGTAGTGATGACAGCTGTAGGACAGACACACTCACCAGGAAGTAGCAAAGACAGGCTTGTGACACTGTTTTACTATTGTATTGATTTTCATGTGATCTGATGCTAGATGCGATCTGAAATGGAGGAGAGTCTTCTCCTTTCAATTAACTCTTCTGTGCAATATGTTTACAAACCTGAGCAGAGGTCTGTCTTTAAGTTTATTGCAGATCTCTCATCAAGTCAAATATAAAGATTAATTAACTTTGGCAAGTGAGATGGCTCCACAGGTGAATGCACTTGCCACCAAGCCTAATAAAATGCATAGGATCCCCAGAACATAAGTGAAGGATTGATATAGGTCCTTTAGATTGTCCTCTGATCTCTACTTCAGTAACATAATGTGTGTGTGTCCCAATGCCTATTCTTGGATTATAAGCACAGATACTAGCCTCTTTGTTCAGTTTTGTAGTGCATTGAATGGAAACCAGTTACTCTACCAACTGAGATAAATTCCCTGCCCATATTATAGTTCTGTTCTGTAGAACTGTGATTTAAGTAATTTGAAATACAATTGATTGTTGACTGTTCTCTGAAGAAAATGGCACGTGTTTGGGTTGAAGGACAATTGAGAATTCCTGAGGTTATCAAGGAACAAACCCTCCATGTAATAAAATGTCATCCTGCCACATGGAGTCTATAGGCACAGCAAAAGAATAGATGTTTCTCATGCTTACATCATCAGCTTTTATTCACTTTGTGTCAAGGCTCTCTGATTTACTAAAATGATCCGTCCTCACCCATTCATCTCTGTAAGTGAATATTTTCTATAAGGGTGGAAAACACCACTTCTACACATTATCCCTAGATATTCCAAGGAGGGTTTGATGGAGTATAAACAAATGCAAAATATACTGTGAGATAGGCTAAGGAATGATCAGGTGGACCTTTAGTTCTCAATACCTACTCTGCATATGGTACATGACACAACATGATCAGTTCTTTATGAAGAGCCTGTGGCTTCCTGATTCCAAGTTGAAATCCAAGGTCATAGAACTTACAAATGCTGAACTGACCAAGAATCCAGGATGTATGATTCTAAAATATACAGCTATTATTTGTCCTGAAAGCCTGATCTCAAGGACTGCACAAGTAAGGAAGGTGAGCCTCAGACAAGACATTAACAATCTTTGAAATCTTTTACACATGACTTTCAAATTAGAAGAACTCATAAGACATTCAGTGTGTCAGCCTAGGCTTCTGACTTATTTGGAAAGCAAAAGATACATTTCAACAGGCTGTGATTTGTTTAGGGATGCTGTGAATAATCTACTTTGCTATTACAAATATAATTTATATTTAAGAGATGTTGTACTATTCTATTTTGAGAGTTCCTGAAGCTCTTGCTGAGTATATTACACATCACATTAGAATAAGGTGAATTAAAAACATTGGGAGGGTTTTTTTTCCCTTCATAATGAGATGGGGCTGCAAATTTCTGATTAAAATCTTGTTAGTACAGAGGAAGGGAGAAATTTCAAGACTAACTCTAATTATGATGCAGGTTGTGTCATGAGGTCCCATGGGTCACAGCTTGTCATATATTCCTGAACTTTTTAATCAACATTTAGAATAGCACTTAGCTCCAAATAGCAGAGATGACTTCTGTGCCAAGTGGTAGATGCCTGCACGTTGGATCAAAGTGGAAGACTTCCAACTGCATGAAATAAAGGAGTTTTTCCAAAATGTTGACAACTGCCTACATGTTTCCTTCAGACTGAGATAGGGTGGGACTTGAGGATGACAAAGGATAAGGAAGGAGGGACATATTGCCATCCTGTAGGGATTTTTCTACCTTTTTTTGTTTTTTTGTTCCTATTACTGTACCTACCTGAAACTAGGTAATTAATGAAGAGGAATAGCTTACTTTATGTGGGGAGCCGCCCGAGTCGCACCCACATTCGCCATTACAAGATGGCGCCTACATCCGGCCGAGAACAAGTTGTAAACAGGCTAGTGCGCATGTACCTGGTAATTTTCCACCTCAGAGTCTCAGCCCCTCTCGTGGCGTCATCTGGCCTGATGTGCGGGGAGCCAATGGGGAAGCGCCACGTCCCAGGCGAGCGCTGTGGCCTATATAAGGGACGGGTGTTCTGTTGTTCGGGGTCTCCATTCTTGGCAAGCTTATGCTCTCGCTCTCAAGATGCATTAAAGCTTTACTGCAGAAGGATCCTTTGTGTGCCGCGTCGTTCTTGCTGGCGAGATGGTGGGACAACTTTAATTTATGATTTGGAAAGCCTGGAAGTTCTAGATAGGGCAGTGATATCTGATGGAGGCTTTATACTAATTTAATTCATAGTAGCCAACTACAACTCTGTTCAGAAGAGTGAGAGGTTCTGCCAGTGTGGTTTTCTGACAGTTTATTTTAGTAAGACCTGATCTAAACTTGGAAGAATGGTATTAATACATCCTTAAAGTCAGTGACCCTCTGAAATAATTGCTTCTTAATGGTTCAACTACATTTCAATATAATAAAACTGGAAATCAAACAGCATGAATTTTGGTAAGAGGAAAGAACAAACTATGTCCAGGAAAAGAGTTCAGAGGTATAATTCATACAGTTTCTGAGTGTTAAGTATCATCTGTCACTTATAATATGTACATGTTTGGGAAAGGAAATATCTAAACTTCTCCATCGTATTTTGTAATTTTTGGATTTTCTGGAAGATTATATTAGAGAAGACAATAAACTGTCTTAATTACTATATAACTCTAGGTGTTCAAATAAACAGCGATTGTCACTTGAATGGAACATGATGGCTAAATATCTTTGTTGACACACTGTAGGAATCACCTAGGAAGAAGTCTCAATGAGGAATTGTTTAGACTAAGTTATACTATAAAGCTATGCCTATGAGGAAATACCTTAACTAGGTTAATTAAAGTATAAAGAGCTATACTAAAAGTGGTGTGGACCATTTCATGGCCTGGAATCCTATGTGAATGAAGAGAGAGTGAGCTGATCACTAACAACCATTCATTGTGTCATTGTTCCTTTCTCTTGTCTGTGTAGATGAGACTAGCTGCTGCATGCCCCTGCAGTCTTGACTTCCTTGAAATGAGGGATTGTAATCTGAGATGCTAAGCCAAATAAATATATTTTTTTTATTAATATGGTATTGTCCAAGTATTTTCTGATAGAAAGGAGAAAAGAAGGCAAGAGTTGGCATTCCCTTTCTCTCTGTTCAATAGGAACATGGGGATAATTTTTGTCAGGTAGCTATCATTCATTATGTTTCTGTGAAAATATAAATCTGAAGTCAAAGCATTCATAAAGTAGTGACTAAAAACATTATTTTATAGCAGACAGCAGCTGCTATCACTATTCTCCAAGTTCACTGCAGTTTGAATGGACTGTTCCCTATGGACTCATATATATGAACAATTATTCCCCAGTTGGTGGTAGAGCTTAGGGGAGGTTATAAAAACTTAAGAGATAGTGCGTTCTTCAAGAAATTTCATGACTGTGGGTAGGTTTTAGGGACTTCTGCCCTTTAACTTCTGTTTTCTCTTTGTTTCCTGTGCTAGGGAAAAAATGCAATTAAGCCAGGTTCTCGCTTCTGCCATCATTTATTGACTTCACCACAATGATGAACTCTATTCCTCCAAAATCTTAAGGCAACATAAATTCCTTATTACCTAAGCTGTTTTGGGGCATGATGCTATTGTTGATATCAACCATCGATCAAGATAATCAATCATAAACACTGCAACAGAAAACAAACTTGAGTTGTTTATTTTAGTAATAGTAGAAATGATAATACTATTAAAAATAATAATAATAATAATAATAATAATAATAGCATCTTAGAGATACATTCTTTTTAAAGATAATTATATCTAGGTTCCCTGACCTACTTTAGAGCTGATTGCCAGCAAAGGTGACAAACAGCATCTTGTGTACTCTGAATTGCCAGGCTCATAGTTTTAGATGAGAGTTTCCATGACAGCAACCTCCCTCTCCTGTAACAAAATATATTTAGTCACTACTTCCTGAAGCAGGGGGAAAACCTCTCACTGTTCACTACTGTTCTAGTATCATTCTGTTGTTATGATAAACAGCGTGACCTAAAGCAATGTGGCAGAGGGAAACATTCATGTCAGATAATAGTCTTTTACAAAGGCAAGTCATGGCAGAAACATAAGGTAGGAACCTTGAGGTGAAACCACAGAAGAATTATGTTTTATGACTTGCTCAGTGTCTCATGTTCAGATTCATTTTATATATGCATTACTAAGGGTGATATCCCTTCAATGAGATGGTCACTTTCCTATTAATCATCAATCAAAATAATCAGATTATTAGCAGTAGAACGATCTGGGAATTTCTTCTGTTGAGGTTCTCTCTGTCCAGTTGACTTTATTTTTCATCAAGTTGGCGATCAAATAAACCAGTGTAAGTGATGATGGAGAAGAGATACTTGGAATACCTATCTTAAAGAGTCACCTGAGAAATCTTTACCTCTAAACAAAACTGCAATGGTAGGTTATGGTTTCTAATGTTCAGCTTACACATTTTCATCAACTTCTTCATGGACTTAATTTTTATTTGATTCTCATTGATGTGCTGAGTTTCACAGCTGCCTTAGTCTTCAATAAAACCCCTGCATTGCAAACACCATGAAGATACAAGTACAATATTTAAAGAAAGTGGAATTGCACTAGCAATTCACCCTACCTCCCAAGCATGAGGCCTGGGGATAAATCCTTAGTACTGCAAAAACCCGTGGTGGTGAATGTTTTCTTATAATCCCAAGTGCTCAAGGGATAAAGGCAGAAAGACTAGGCCTTCAAAGATTCCTCACATACATAAGTTGTTCAAATTCAGCATGAGCTACATAAGACCCTATCAATCAATCAATCAATCAATCAAACAAACAAACAAACTAACTAACTAATATAGAGTTCCAAGAAAGCAGAAGGAGGAAAGAATGAGAATATCTCACAGTGCAAATTTACAGTAAGAAAGGAGGGACCTGTTCTGGTGTTCTATTTTACAGTAGTGGGGAAAATAGATGCCATTTCCTGTGTATCTTGTAATACCTGGAAGAAAAGACTTAAAAATGCATAGACTATAAAGAAACATGTACTTAAGGTAATAAATATGCTGATACCATAGTGAATCCTTATACTACACATTGTCCATAATTCATAATACACAGTGACTGGAAGATCATACTATATCCCAGAAATATGTGGTTCTTATTTACAATAAAAGAATAAAATAAAAAAGAGTCAGAGACATGGTTCATTAGGTTAAGAACAGTTGTTCTTGTGGAGAAACCAGAATTGATTGCCAGCACTCATGTGGCTTCTAACAACTATCCAGTTCTAAGGCCTTTCTATCCTCTTCTGGACTTTCTGAATGCAGCACACACATGATTCACAAACACCCGTGCAGTAAAACTACTCATATATGTAAAGTAAAATAAATAAGTAAATAAATAAATAAGTATCTGAAGAGATGATTCAGCCGTTAAGAGTGAGGGCTGCTCTTCCATGAGATATAAATTTCATCCTAAGCATCCATGTTAGGTAGATAACAACTGCCTCTAACTAGAGATACATTCTTCACAGTCACATACATACACATACACACACACACAGAGACAGAGAGAGAGAGAGAGAGAGAGACAGAGACAGAGACAGAGACAGAGACAGAGAGAGAGACACAGAGAGAGAAATTGATTCTGTAAGTAAGTTTAAGGAAAACTACTAGTGGATTACTCAGTAAGAAGATGGGTCAAAAGAAGAAAATATTCGTGAATATGATACACATATGATATACATTCAATAAAATTATCACAACTTATACATTCATTAAAATTTAAAGTGAAATCTCTATTAATAAGACTAGTTAAATTGTTGATTTTCTTAATAAATTATTCTTTCTTAACTCTTTATCATTTATTTAATCTGTCTCTGTCAAGATATCATCTGTGATCTATTTCTCTGTCTTGTTATCTATCATCTATCATCTATCTACCTGTTGTGGGAACATCAAAAAAGAAGGAATATAGCAGAATGTTCCCACACTAATCCCTGGTTCTCTCATTCCCATCCGGCTGGCCAGCCATGCACTGGTGGGCAATGGTGGACCTGCTGTTATTTTGTGGAGCTCTGGATCAGAGCTCCACGATCTCCACACCCAGCTTGCTAGGTCCCCACTAGCCGATTGCTACCACGCCAGCCCCATGCTTCAATATCCTCATGGCCTCTGTGGTGCACATCAGGCTAACCCACACTTTGCCGCTGTATCTTTCTCTCTGGAACCCAGAGGAGCCATCACGTGAAGGAAAACACAACACAAATTTTGCTCAGAAACAATGGTAACTCAATTTCTGTGCATAACAACTAAAACCTAATCGTATAAGCCTTATCAAAATCTGATTTCTCTGGTGGTGAATCCTTGCAGATCCGCCATACCAGGAGACTCTAGTAGCTACATTTTACCTACTTGTTGTCCCATTCCAAAAACACCTTCTTTCTCTCCTGCTTCCTCTCTCCTCTCTTCGACCTTGAAGTCCCTCTTATACGCCCAGTGATTGGCTCTTTTATTCATTAGGGGATTGGTTCAAAAGAAGTCACAGGTGTAACTCACTCCTTGCCTGCAGCCCCTCACAGGAGGGCAGAATTTGAATACAAAAAGCTCCAGGGCTATCCACAACATCTACCTATCTTTTTTCTATCTACTGTCTGTTTATCAATTATTTGTCTATAATCCCTGTATATTTACCTATCTGTTCAAATATCTATGTATCAATCATCTATTATTCATGCTGCACATTCTATCCTTTAATCAATGCAGTAATATATTAGTTTATTCCTTGTGTTTGGTCACCTGCAACATTTACATCAGGACAGTGGCACGCATGACCTGTCATGAGAAATCAGCAGGAGATGACTTTGAACTTTAGATTTTCCTGCCTGAAACTCCTGAGTGATGAAATTGCAAGAATGTGCTGCCACATTCCTTTTAGGCATTCCTAAGGATTTATCTCAGAGTTATATGTATGTTACTCAAGTTCTTCGTCAACTGAGCAATATCCCAATACTAAGAAGACAATTTTCATTTACATGTATATACATATCACTTTCTCCATTATTCCTTATTCTGTTACTGTTAGAGAATATTTGTTACAGAATGCAAACAATACATACGTTTAAGATAATATATTTTATTACCTTTGAAGGCATTTCTTTGGTATGCTTCATAAACATTTGCATGCTTAAGCATCCAAATATTTGTTATGAGTGATTGTCTTGCTGCATTGATACCATTGCAACTAGCAGTAACAGGATCAAAATGCACTTGGATAGTGATATATGCAAATAGAGAGTAATTGATTTGGTACCAAGTTACATGTTTCCTATGAAAACTGCAAGATGTAGATCAGAGACTCAAGGGTAATACATGGATCCCATACTCTGCATAAAACTCTGCATAAAACACACTCTTTCGGCATTTTCAGTTTTTGACAATGTGTACAGCTGAACATTGTGAAATATGGAAATGATAATTTATTTTAAGTAAATAAAAATGCCCTGAACTTAAGTATTTTTATTAATTCAAAACTTTTGTTATGATTGTATTATTTTATTTTATAATAGTTTTGCAATTAGGTATATATGAAATTTTTTGAGGCAGTGTAACTGAGCTGGAGGTCACTGATGTGATTATGTTGGCTGCCAAGTAAGCTCCAGGGGTCCTCTAGTCTTCCCTTCTCCAGTGCTAGAATTATATCAGTTTGGGGGAATCTAAATTTCAGTCATTGTGCTTTCATTCAAAGCTTTTATGGACAAAGACATCTTCCCAGTCTCCTTAGATTTTGTTTTTAATGTTCTTTAGAAGCAGAATATTTAAAATTTCTCTTCAATACAATTGACAAAAAAATGAACCACTGTAGAGTCAAATACACTGAGGTATAACTAAACTGTCATAAAGAACAAAAGAAACCATGATAATGCAAGAGCCAGAATCTTAACTGAAAATTTCAGAAATAGAATTCACTGGCTATAAAGATGCCTGGGGAGACTAGTTACTCTATGATATCATTAAAAAGGTTAACCCTAGACATACATGGAATTCAAAAATGGCATTCCGAATTCTGGTTAAACCCAGTTTCCTTCTCCTGTGAGAGAGTCTCTATAATCAGGATATCTGTCCCCATATCCGGATACTGTTATGCCTTATATTCTTATGTTGAAATGTCAGCACACTTGCTGCATATCTGAATTTTGTCATGAGACTGAAGGTGACCTCTATTCTCTACAAAACAGCTATTTAAAATTCAGTTCAGGAACCACTGTTTTATGTTTTTTCCTGAAACTGAAATAAGATTTCAAACTGCTTTGCAAATAAGCCTTTTGTAGTACAATAAGAATAGTCTAGGGTTGGATAAATGTCTCAGTAGGTAAAGAAGTTGATGTGTAGGCATGAAGATTTGAGTCAGCTCCACAAAACTGAAGTGCCACACATAGTTACATGTTTTTACAACACATACTATGGCATGTGGAGACAAGAATATCCCTCGTCTAACTAGCCTGCCTCATCTACTTGATGAGATTATGTCAGAAAATAAAATTTAAGTTGGTCAATTCTTAAAAACCACATCTAAAGTTGTCCTCAGGCATTCATGTTTAAAATGAACAAATGTACAGTGTTATGCAAATAGACATACACAAAAACACATACACACACTCTACAATGGTCTTTTGTGAGTACTCTTAGACCTACTGCAAAGTTACAAGTTTTATTCCTACTCTTTGAATGGAAGTATATGTTCTGGAATGGAAGCTGAGGCACTAAGATTTGTGTGTATGTAATATCTTTCATACCAACTGGCTCACATCCCAAATTAACATGATCCCAGACTTTAGTAGAAAACAACCAGTTCCCTCTGAGCCTCCATAGCAGAAATAGGTTTTACAATAGCTTTTGTACACATACATGGTTTTATGTAAAAGGTGTCTGCAACAATATACCGTATACTACAGAATGTAATATTAGTAAGTAGGACAGTACCTGTGCACTGGCTCATTTTCTTCCTAAGATAATTTCTTCAGTAAAAAGAACATCAACCTACTGACCCACTAGGATTGGGTCAATTATCATAGCATTTCCTTCAAATTATGCTTTGTGGTATGCTGCTCTCTCTGTGTGATGCTAACTGATGGGTTGAGTGGACTTCAATGTCAATCATTCTAGACCTCATAGGAATTGGATCTGAATAGAATACAAAGACTTTCAGGTTTCTCAGAGAAAGAAATGTGTTTGAAGTTTTCTAATTCAGCTATCTCTCAGTCACACTGTGATAGGTTCTATTCCTCTGGCCACAGGTTTTTTGAATAGGGGACATGTAACAATCAGAATACCTAAGATAGAGAGTAGAAAAGGCTGTTGTGGTCTTGCTGGCATGGACAAGATCTCTGGCTACAGTTACAAAAGATTCATAGGTGATAAAACCCTGATTTGATTTGGAAGTCAGCATGTCAACTCCCACAGCATGCAATATCAAATATCCCATTCTTAAGACTGTGGTAGTTATACCGATAGACAACCTGGCAAACACAAAATCATCTGGAAAACAAACATCTGAATATGTTAGAGAGTAAAGACTCTCTTTACATTAGATTTATTTAGATGAAAAGAGACATTTTGAATATAGGCAACACTATTCCATGAGATGTGTTTCTCTCCCTCTCTCCGCTCTCCTCTCTCCTCTCCTCTCCTCTCCTCTCCTCTCCTCCCCTCTCCTCTCCTCTCCTCCCCTCCCCTCCCCTAACCCTCCCTCCCTCCCTCTCTCTCTCTCTCTGCCCTCTCTCTAGCTGACTCTGATTCCCACCCCACCCTGTCTATCTCCCCATCTTTTTCTGTGTGTGTCTGTGTATGTGTGTATAGTACCCATGTAGGCCAGAAGAAGGTATCAGATTTCATAGAGTAGGAGTTACAGATATTTATGAGCCACCTGATCTGGATCATTTAAATTGAAGACTAAAGGCATTTAATCTCAGTGCCATCTCTCCAACCACAAGCATAAAATTATTATTATCTTTAAGGATTTCCCCAGCCCCCAACACAATATGAAGTCTCCCCATTTTCTGGGACATCAAGTCTCTCAAGGGTTAGGTGCATCTTCTCTCACTGAGGCCAGACCAGGCAGTCCTCTGCTGTTATATGTCGAGAACCTCAGACCACCTAGTGTATGCTGCCTGGTTTGTAGCTCAGTGTCTAAGAGATCTCGGGAGTCCAGATCTGTTGAGAATGCTGGTCTTCCTCTGGGGTTTCAGGCCTCCTCAGCTTCTTCTAGCCTTTTCCTAATTCAACCACAAGGCTCTGTGTCTTCAGCGCATTGACTGGGTATAAGTATCTGTTTCTGTCTCAGTCAGCTGTTTTTTGAGCCTCTCAGGGCAACCATGCTACACTCCTGTCTGTAAGTAAATCATAGCATCAGTAATAGTGCCAGGCCTTGGAGACTCCCCATGAGATGGGTTCCAATTTGGGCCAGTCAATGGACCTTCTTTCGCTCAGTCTCTTCTCCATTTTTGTCCCTGTGGTTATTTTAAAAAGGAACAATTCTGGGTCAGAGTTTTTGACTGTGGGATGGCAACTCCATCCCTTCACTTGATGCCCTGTTTTTTGTTTGTTTGTTTGTTTTTGTTTTTGTTTTTTTGTATTTTTTTATTTAATTTTCATATTTTATTTACATTTCAAATATTTCCCCTTTCCAGATCTCCCGTTTGGAACCTCCCCATTTCCTCCCCCTTCTCCCTGCCACTATGGGGGGATTCTCCCACCCACACACCCACCCACTCTCATCTTCCCTCCTCGGCATTCTCTTATTCTGGGGGATCCAACACCCTCAGGCCCAAGGACCTCTCCTCCCTCTGATGGCTAACAAGACCCTCCTTTGCCACATATGTGGCCAGTACCATGAGTCCCTCAATGTGTATTCTTTGGTTGGTAGATCAGCCTCCAGGAGTATCAGGGGGTCAGTCCAGTTGCCACTGTTGCTGCCTCCCTGGGGATGCAAACTCCCTCAGCTACTTCAGTCCCTTCCCCAAGTCCTCCATTTGGGACCTCACACTCAGCCCTACTGTGGCTGCCAAGTGACTCTTGGGTATTTCGAACTTTTGGGTTAATAACCACTTAACAGTGAGTACATACCATGTTCATTCTTTTGTGACTGAGTTACCTTGGTCAGGATGATATTTTAAAGTTCCATCCATTTGCCTGCAAATTTCATGTAGTCATTGTTTTTAATAGCTGAGTAGTATTCCATTGTATAAATACACAACATTTTCTGTATCCATTCCTCTGTTAAGGGACATCTGGGTTGTTTGCAGTTTCTGGCTATAATAAATACGGCTGCTATGAACAAAGTGAAACAAGTGTCTTTATTACATGTAGGTATATGCCCAGGAGTGGTATAGCTGGTCCTCAGGTAGTATTATGTTCATTTTTCTGAGGGTGCGACAAACTGATTTCCAGAGAGGTTGTGTCAACTTGCATTCCCATCAGCAATGGAGGGGTGTTCCTGTTTCTCCACATCCTCACAAACATCTGCTATCACCTGAGTATTTGATCTTAGCCATTCTGCCTGGTGTGAGGTGGAATCTCAGGGTTGTTTTGATTTGCATTTCCCTGATGAATAAGGATGTTGAACATTTTTTTAGGTGCTTCTCAGCCATTCGAGTTTCCTCAGTTGAGAATTCTCTATTTAGCTCTGTTCTCCATTTTTTGATAGGGTTATTTGGATCTCTAGAGTCTAGCTTCTTGAGTTCTTTGTATACATTGAATATTAGTCCTCTATTGGACATCGGATTGGTAAAGATCTTTTCCCAATCTGTAGGTTGCTGTTTTGTCCTATTTACAGTGTCCTTTGCCTTACAGAAGCTTTGCAATTTTATGAGGTCCCATTTGTTGATTCTTTATCTTACAGCACAAGCCCTTGGTGTCCTGTTCAGGAACTATTCCCCTGTGCCCATGTGTTTGAGACTTTTCCCCCACTTTCTCTTCTATTAGATTCAGTGTATCTGGTTTTATTTGGATGTCCTTGATCCACTTGGACTTAAGCTTTGTACAGGGAGATAGGAATGGATCAATTCACAATCTTCTACATGAATTCCTGATCTTTCCAGGACTTTTAACATGATGGGATGTTGTATTTTGTCAAATGCCTTTTCAGCACATAATGGCATGATCATGTGATTTTTCTTTGAGTTTGTTTATATAGTAGATTATGTTAATCGATTTTCCTGTATTGAATCAACCTTGAATCCCAGGAATGAAGCATACTTGATCATGGTGAATGATGTTTTAGAAGTGTTCTTAGATATGATTTGCTAGAATTAGTATTTTGCATTGGTACTCAAAAGTAAAATCAGTCTGAATTTTTTCTTCTTTGTTGGGCCTCTGAGAGATTAAGGTATCAGAGGATTGTGACTTCATAGAATGAATTAGGTAGTGTTACTTCTCTTTCTATTTTATGAGATAATCTGCAATAAAACCATATGGTCCTGGGCTTTTTTTTGATTGGGAGATTTTAAGTGAATTCTTCTGGTTCCTTAGGGGATATGGTTCTGTTTAGGTAGGTTACCTGCTCTTGATTTAACTTTGGTATGTCATATCTGTCTTGAAAAGCATCCATTTCATCTAGATGTTCCAGTTTTGTTCAGTATATGCTTTTGTAGTAGGATCTGATGATTTTTTTTTTTTTGTAATGTCCTCAGTTTCTTTTGTTAAGTCTCCCATTTCCTTTCTAAAATTGGTATTTGGATACTGTCTCTAGGACCATTTAACTAGGTATTTATCTATATTGTTGATTCTCTCAAAGAATCAGTTTTTGGTTTTGTTGATTCTTTGTATTTTTCTTTTTGTTTCTATTTGGTTGATTTTGACCCTGAGTTTGAGTAGTTCCTGTCAGTTCTTCTTGGATTTGTTTGCTCCTTTTTGTTCTTGAGCTCTCAGGTATGTTATTAAGTTGCTAGTGTAGTATCTCTCCAATTTCTTTACCAGAGCCCTTAGTGCTATGAATTTTTCTCTTAGCACTACTTTTTTTGTGTCCCATAAGATTGGGTATGTTGTGTCTTCATTTTCATTAAATTCTAAAAAGTCTTTAATTTCATTCTTTATTTCCTCCCTAACCAAGTTATCACTGAGTAAAGCATTTATTCAGCTTCCATGTTTATGTGGGCTTTCTGTTGTTTTTGTTGTTATTTAAGACCAGCCTTAATCCATGGTGATCTGTTAGGATTCATGGGATTATTTCAATCTTCTTGTATTTGTTGACACTTGTTTTGTGAAGAAGGTACTATAAGGTGCTGAGAAGAAGATATATTTTTGTTTTAGGGTGAAATGTTCTGTATATATCTGTTAAATCCATTTGATTTGTAACCTCTGTTAGTTTCACCACATCTCTGTTTAGTTTCTGTTTCAATGATCTGTCCATTATGTTAAAGTCTCAGTCTATTTTGGTGTGGGGTGCAATGTATATTTTCAGCTTTAGTAATGTTTCTTTTCTGAATGTGGGCAGCCTTGCATTTGAGGCATAGATGTTCAGAGTTGACACTTTCTCCTGGCAGATTTTTCCTTTGATGAATGTGAAGTGTCCTTCCCTATTTTGCTTGATACCTTTTGGTTGAAAGTCTATTTTATTGAATATTTGGATGGCAAATCCCATTTGTTTCTTGAGACCATTTGTTTGAAAGACTTGTTTCCAGTCTTTAACTTTGATGTAGCATATGTCTTTGTCATTGAGGTGTGTTTCTTGTATGCAGCAAAATACTGGATCCAATTTGCATATTCAGAATGTTTGATTATTCTTTTGGGGGGGGATTTGGGTCTTTTGATATTAAGAAATACTAAAAACAGATGATTGTTAGTTCCTGTTATGTTGGTTATTGTAATTGGCATTATGTGTATATTATTCTCTCCATTTGTTTTTATTGTGAGCTGATTAATTTCTTGTTTTTTTCTTTGGTGTAGGTACTCTCCATGTTTTGGAATTTTCCTTCTAGAATTCTCTGTATAATTGGATTGTTAGAGAGATATTGTTTGAATTTGATTTCTTCATTGAATATTTTGGTTTCTCCATCTATGGTGATTTTAGAGTTTTGTGGGATATAGTAGCCTGGGTTGGCATTTGTGTTCTCTTAGGGTCTGCATTCCAGGCTTTTCTGGCTTTTAGGACTTCTGAGAAGTCTGGTACAATTCTTACAGGTCTGCCTTTATATGATACTTGGTCATTTTCATTTACAGCTTTCAATATTCTTTCCTTGTTCTGTGAATTTAGCCTTTTGATTATTATGTGATGAGATTTTCTTTTCTGGTCCCACTTGTTTCATGTTCTGTAAGCCTCTTGTATATTTATAGCCATCTTTTTCTTTAGGTTGGGAAATTTTTCTTCCATGATTTTGTTGAAAACCTTTTCAAGTCCTTTGAACTGGGAATCTTTGTCCTCTTTTATTTCTATTATTATTAGGTTTGGTCCTTTCATTGTGTCCTGGATTTCCTGGATGTTTTGAGTTATGAGGTTTTTTTTCTGGTTTGTAAGGTTTTTTTTGACCATTGTGTCAATATCCTCTAATATATTTTCTACACCTAAGATTCTCTCTTCTATCTCTTGAATGCTTGCATCCATAGGTCCTGCCACTTTCCTAGGTTTTCCATTTCCAGGATTGCCTCTATTTTTGTGTTTTTTTTGGGTTTTTTGTTCTTGTGTTTGTTGTTTAATTTTAGTTGTTTCTACTTCCATCTTTATGTCTTGGACAGTTTTGTTCACTCCCTTCACCTGTTTAGCTGTGTTTTCCCATATTTCTTTAATAAGTTATTTATATCCTCTCTAAAGTACTCTGTTATCCTCATGATGTAGGATTTTAGGTCAGCATATTGGTTTTCAGGCATGTTGGTGTATCCAGGGCTTGCTGTGATAAAAGAACTGGGTTCTGATTGTTCCAGAGTACATTTACTTCTATTGTGTATGATCTTGAGTTTGCCTCTTGCCATCTGGTTATCTCTGGTGTTAACTGATATGGGTGTCTTTGTCTGGAGCCTGCCTCCTGTGTGCCTGTGTTGCTGTAGGTCTCCTGGAATGCTTGAGGCCATGACTGTAGCAGACCTCCTCCGGACCTTCCTTTAGACTGTAGGGAATTTAGAGGAGCAGAAACAATGATGGCCTGTTCAGCCAGAAGGCACAGCCCATAAAATATGTGGAGTTCACACAGGGGATGGGGTGGGATGGGGTAGGGATGGGGTGTGGATTGAGATGTGTTCCAAGTGTGCTGAACTTCTTGGGTTCCCAGCTGCTGCAGTTTTTTTGGAGGGTCCCTTACCTGTGGCCCAGGCTGTAGCAGACCTCCTGAGGGGCCTTCAGACTGTGTGGTCTTCAGCAGATCAGACATGCTGATGATCTGCCCAGGTGAAAGGCACGGATAACAATTCTTTTGTAACAATATTTTATGAAGATCAAATGAAAAACTATTGATTGATACTGAATACATATCATGGGTGCAATAAATTTTTATATTCACTTTGAACTACTACTTATTGCAAATAGATTATCTCAAGAATAGTTTTGCTTATCAGAAGAAAGTTATTGGTTGGTTATTGTCTCTATAATGAATCAAATTTCACTTCAACTATTGCTGATGCTTCATAGCATAAGGTTATTCTATTGAAAATTTTGATAAAAATATTATGCATTTTATATATATATATATATATATATATATATGAGTTCCATGATATTTATGAGATGCCATGAGATTTTGTCTCAAATATATACATATATACAAATGTCTATGCCTAGAACTATACCTGTACTTATATTTATATCTATAAATATGTTTACATATTACAGTTTACAGTTTATCAAATATTAATTACAAATTTCAAACACTATTTTTTTAGGTATTGGTTTCATGTGACAGATCATCTCAGAAAATATTTGCTCATTTTGAAACATGAAATTAGTAGGTGATAAGTATAAAACATTAACATGGACTTTCCCATGTAGGAAGTCTTAGTGCTCCTACACATGACTTCATTACAGGTGTCTTGGATATCTTAGTACTATCTGTTTCTGTGCAGATGGAGTTCTTAAATACCATCCAAATAAATAGTGAGAAAGTGAAACTGGAATTTGGGTTGTGCTACTCCTCACTTAGAGAAACCAATGAACTTATCAAATGAGACCTATCAAAAGAGATAGGAATTAAATCTTTAAATTATGTTTTATTTAGAGAGCAACTGCTCAAAAAGGATTGTGTAATAATATCTCTCTAATTTTTTTTTCATTGTCAGCCAGCAGATTATACAGGAAGAAGGGGGAGAGAAAAAGTCAACAAATTACTCAGCTTTGGCCTTTGATCAGATACTCAGTGATGGTTTTGAAACTTCTGATATTTGTGTTTCTTTTGTTGCCATATCTTGCCCTCTTCTATTACTGTCTGGATGTCTGGTCTCAGGCCTGGTTTGAACTGTTAGTTTTTACTAGTATCAAACCCATATTCCAGAGGATCAGGGCTCAGAGATGAAATTCAGAACAAGCCAGCCATTATTTGTGTATATGTGCTATCTTAGTAACAACATATATGTGTGTATTCCATTTTGCAATATGGAATACAAATGTTTTCTTATAGTGCAGAAGTACCCCTGTTACTCCCCCTTTTCCTATTAAAAGTTGACTGCGTGAATCTTTCAAAGGTCATTCTTGAGACTTGTTCCATGTGGTTCCTCTCAGGTTATATCCATCAAATCAGTTCACAAGGTTGATCAAATTGAGTTGACATAGCAACAAGGACATCTTTCTAAGGGAATCATGGGCATGTAACTACAAACAAGGAAAGAATCCATGAAAGCCATGTTGCCAACTGTGAGTCTCAACCCTAGTTTTTAAATTAATCCACTCACTGCTTCAAGGATGCTTGAATTTCATATGAAAATTTTGGGCCCAGAGCCCTATGCAATTCAAATTCTTGATGTGGGAACTACAGAGATAGTTCAACTAATAAAAACTTTGGTTGTAAACAGGAAAACCTGATTTTCTCAGTTTCTGAGAACCTACATAAAAATCTTGGTAGAGTGGTGTTTACTAGTGATCCATCTATGGCAGCATGGGAGGGAGAAACAGGCTGGTCCTTATAATTTGGCTAGAAAGCCCCACTAAGCTGCTGATATTATTAGCTAGAAAAAGAGCTTGTATCAAACAAATAGATTAAAAGCATGACATTTGAGAATTGTGAGAACCAACACTAGAAATTTTTCTCTGACATTTACACAGAAGATCTTGACTACCTCTACACACACATAAAGACACACACACACACAAAGATATAGAAAGAGATAAAAAGAGACAGAGATAAAGGGACAGAGACTGCAGAGGCAGAGACAGCAAGAGACACATGGATCAAGGAAGTAGCTGTTCTGACTGTGGGAATGTGAATTCAGGGCAGTCTTCACCAAACTTTACCATAGATGACTCAAGTACCAAGGCCTGTGATGTACATTCCAGAGCTGGAGATACCCTGTGGAGGTGATGGTGACAGGAAGCTTCTAAAAAACACTTTCTAGAATATTGTTGTTGACCCCAAGATCTCAAATGTCAGTCATAGGCATGGAAAAGTAGTAACTGAGTCCTAAGAAAGATCCAAAAAAGGACACCATCCTAGTGTTGTGGAAATGCATGTCCCAAAACAGCAACAAATTTATGAGTAAGTTAGACAAACTCATTGTCAGGACCATCATTCTTATGAATATAGAAAGTTCTGAGGGCCCATGGTTGAGATACATATTGGAGAACTTTTATTATGGACTGAAAGTAAGACTAGAAGTACAGAGGCTGAGTCAGCATAGCATTCTCTGTGTCCTCAAGAGGGGAAGTTATCTCATCAGTGTTATCTGCTAGCCTACTCAAATATTTGAACTCTGGCTTCAGTGATGGTAAAGAAGAGTACAACTATCTGGCCAATAAGGAACTTATGGGTCTGGGTCTGGGGGAGATGTGCAACATATTTACAGTATATACAAGATAGGAAATATACAAGATAAAATACAGGAATGCTGATTACTTAAGTTAATAGTGAGTAACTGCCATAATGGATACAAAATGGCACAGCTCTTAACATCGATCTGTAGCATCACTCACTACTTTAAGATGTGGATGAGAAAAAGGTATATATACCCCTCAAAGATGAGTGAAATAAGAAACAGTCTCTATATCCACACTAAAACTTAGTGAGTAGAATGCCTAGCATGGAAAAAAAAAGAGGACCTGGCTTTGATACTCCAGAACTTATGAAAACAGTTGTGTACAGTGCCACTTGTTTATAATTTCAGTGCTGTGGCTCACCATTCTATCCAAATAAATGAGCTCCATATTTGGTGAGAGACCCTGTGTAGTTGTTCAGAAAGGGATGGGTCCCTAGGCTCAGACATTTGAATGCTTGATTCTTAATTGTTGTACTATTTAGGAAGGATTAGTAGATGTAGCCTTGTTGTCATGTGTGTGGCCTTGTTGAATTTGCTGTGTCACTTGGAAGTAGGCTTTAAAGTTTGAAAAGCATACATTAGAACCAGTCTCTTTCTGTCTTTGATTCTTGCCTATCTATCAATATGTAGCTCTCAACTACAGCTCTAGACTCAGCCTACCTACCTGCCAGCATACTTCTTCCCATGATGATCATGGATAAATCCTCTGAAACTATAAGCAGAACCCCAATTAAATCCTAATGTTTTATAAATTGCCTTGGTAATGAATATTCTTCACATTAATAGAATAGTAACTAAGACCTCCTGTCTCAAATACAAGGTACGTGTGAGGGAAGAAGTTGTATATTGTTAATGTTTAGCCTCTACATTCAGAGATACACATGTGCACATGTACTCACATACATATTTGCACACAGAAATACACACAAGAAAGAAGCAATTGGCTGCAAATGAAGCTACCGATTGCACTACTTTGAGCTTTGGAAAACAAAAGTCTGTTTAAACAGTTGAGGATTTTAATTTAAACATTATATTTACAAAAAAAGCACATAAATATTACATCATAATTGCTTGTGAGACAGTGCATAAATTTTTAAAGGTATGCTCTATAATACATCTTTCATCTCCCCAGTTACAGATTATTATTTTAATCTGTGGTAGTCATTGATGAACTGTTCTATAAATGGATTTGTAAACAAATTCTGAAAACTTGATTGAAGTAATGCCATAATATATAATCTCAAATTTGAAATCTCTTGCTTGGTGATCTCAAGGAAATCAGTTAATATTTCTGAATGCCAGTTTGTTTATCTAACAAAAATTTTGACTGTCTGGTCTTATAGTTCTTATTTTCTAAAAGCACTTTTTTTTCATAAAATGTTTTCTTTCCATCTTCTGTCTTTGCAAGGTTGTGGTTAGAAATGTAGGACACCTATTATAAATTCAGCAGAAAAAAACATATTACATTATTTGAACTTTACAATAAGATTGAATGGGAAAAGTTTTTGGCTATTCTGGAGGGAAGGGAATATAAACAGGTCAATGACAGTAGAAGATGAGGCTAATAGAGAGGGGCAGTTGTTTGATTTGTGTTTAGATTGAAATTTGGAAATGGGCTACGGGGTCAGAAAAGTTGAGCTGTAAGATACTTTTAGGATTCTGGGGTTTGCTTAGAGCTTAAAAGCTTGAAATTCTTGTGTAAATCTAGAAATAAGCAATCTGCTGGCTGCAGGGATATGAGGGTGTTCTTGCCTGGAACCAGCAGCCCTAACAAGCCAGATTCAAGTGCTTTCTCTAATTAGTCATGGAAGGCATAAAAGCCATGTTAATTCAATGTCACAATAGGGGATGAGTCTCATGGATGCTTGCAAGTCAGTGTGATCTTTGTTATGGTACAGGGCCTTATATCTGTTCATTCTTGGTGAACAAACATGCTAGCACTCTAACTTTTGCTTATCTCAATAGGCCTCAATAACAGACTGCTTATATTTGGAATATTTTGGAAGCTGTAGTCCTTAGCTAAATTCTACTTTGTTTGACTTACATTTCCTAAGCACATCTATTAGTAAGCTCTTCGTAACATCAACACTATTACTTAGAGTTTCTTTCACAACAGGGCCATTAAGAGCTGGATTCTCAGTGTCAGACTCTCTAAGTTGCTTCAATACCCCTTTTCCAGAAATCCTGAGATCTACACATGTAATCTCCTAAGCAGGAATACAGATGCTCCATAGAGACACTTGTACCCCTCTCTTAGCCATCATATTATGAAAATAGCAGAGTCTCAGAAATTGGAATTTCGCTAAGACTTTTCATGCCAGGAGAAGAAAATAGCTGAAACTTAAGTGTTGGAAAGAAGATATCTTTGTTGCACATAAAGAGATTTCACAAAGTTTGGCAGTTTGTCAGACTCTGTTGACAGAGAGACAGAAGTCATGTCCGAAAATATCAGAGAATAATGAGTCATTGGCATGCAGGACTACTCCTTGATGAGGACACCATACCTATGCAAATATCTTACCTTGTACTTAATCCTCAGCCTTACATCAGGATTTGTAAGATAGACTGGGTGTGGTGACTATGACCCTCTTCTAAGTGTGGCCACACTGAATAAGTTTCTCTGCTTTTCACTGTTCGTTATATTTTCACTTTTTCTACTAAGGACAAGACCATGCCTGGCTTGTTAGGGCTTCCAGGGCTCAGGATCTGACACTGGCTCACAAACTTATGAGGGATAGATAGGGAACCAATCCCAGTTTTTATGGTAACTTGCATAATAACCTTTACCCATCTTAAGAGCTATGAGCTTAAATTCTCTATCCCCATCCATTTCTTTCCTAGCTGATTCAAATCCTCTGTAATGAGCAGAAAGTTTCCCAAAGTCAATTAAATATAGCATGTGAGATTTGGTATCATGAGGAGACACATGTGTCTAGTCCCCAAAAGGTGAATGAGAACTGCTCTCTGGGATGGGTCTTTTTCAACTTGCACATCTGTCACAAGAGATCCAAGAATGCCTGTGGCCCTGAGAGACTCCTATCGGACTCAGAACGGCATGTTCGGATTCTCCCAGATCCTTACTAAGGACAGTCCTCAAAAGCACATTTTCATAGATGAATCTCCTTGGTAGTGGGAAAGAATTGTGTGTGTGTGTGAATGTGCGTACATTCGTTGATTTGGAAGGCAGAAACTATCCTATGTATTGTTCCTCAAATGATATTCACTTTTTTTTGAAACAGGGTTTCTCACTACATTGGTACTTGCCAATTCATCAAGCCAGGGTTTTCAACAAACATCATGGATCCAGAATAATTTATTTATACCTCCTTGGTGATGATTTACATGTGTGTTACCCCATATCTAACTTAAAATGCATTCTGGGAACAAACTCAAATCCTACAACTAATACTAGAAGTACTTCACTGACATCATCTTCCCACCTCCTGATCCTCACTATTCTTTTTTACAGCCGCATTCTTGACACCTCCTGTTTCTCAGTCAGAATCCCTGTTCTGTGGATCTGCTGAGGCTTTGGGGAAGACATTCCTATCAATGGCCTTCACATCAATATTATTTGTGGTAAAGAAGTAACAACTGAGAAATACCTCATTTTGTTTCCCTGAAGTTCGCAGAAGAATCTGAAAGATGAAAAAGCTGTTTTGGAATTTGTTTTATTTGTTTCCTGATTGTCTTAGTCAGGTTTTCTATTCCTGCACAAACATCATGACCAAGAAGCAAGTTGGGGAGGAAAGGGTTTATTGAGCTTACACTTCCATGTTGCTGTTCCATCACCATAGGAAGTCATGACTGGAACTCAAGCAGGGCAGGAAGCAGGAGCTGATGCAGAGGTGATGAAGGGATGTCTCTTACTGGCTTACTTTCTTTTACTGGCTTGCTCAGCCTGCTTCCTTATAGAAGCCAAGACTACCATCCCACAGATGGTACCACCCACAAGGAGCCCTCTGCCCTTAATCACTAGTTGAGAAAATTACAGCTGGATATCATTTGGCATTTTCTCAACTGAAACTCTTTTCTCTATGATAAGTCCAGTTTGTGTCAAGGTGACACAAAACCAGCCAGTGCACTCAGAAATCTCAGCAAGAATAGAAGGTGGTCAGGAAAGATGGTTTAATGATAAAGGTACTTACTTCTAAGATGGAAGACTCAATTTACATTCCAATATTCTGCATGGTGAAAGGAGGGAAATGTCATATACAATTTGTTCTCTGCTACACAACACACACACAGAGACAGAGAGACAGAGAAAGAGAGAGACAGAGACAGAGAGAGACAGAGATTTGTTAGTTTGATTACAATAAGGAATAGAGGACATTATCAACATGGTTTTTAACCACAAACAATTTTAAGGAAATCCTATTGACAAACATGTGGGTAAGGGAAAGTATAATATTTAAAGTAGGTAGTAACAGTAGTAAAAATCTTTTTGCATTCTTTTCTAAAAGAAAAGGAGAAGTGTGATGCTGGTGACAGATATGCTCATGTTAGAATACTTGGGATGAACAATCTCAAAGAGGACCATGTCCATTACATATATTTTCCTGCCCTGTTTATCTTATATTCTAACCAGTCTTACTGTCTAACACTACTCAGAACCACAAAACAACCATCCTAGTAGTAGAAATTCAGGGTCAGTCTCTTAGAGCATGCAGCAGAAGAGAGAAAGCCCAAATGTGCATCTAATGTATCTCCAAAGCCTCACGGAATAACAGACTATTTCTGAGAATAAATTGGCCTCAGGCATGGAAGCTTGGACTCCCAGGTGGAAATAAAGGCCCATACCTAAACTTAGTAAAAGCAATATACAGCAAACCAGTGGCCAACAACAAACTAAATGGAGAGAAATTGACACAATCACACTAAAATTAGGAACTAGACAAGGCTACCCACTCTCTCCCTATTTATTCAATATAGTACTTGAATTTCTAGGTAGAGCAATTAGACAACAAAAGTAGGTCAAAGCAATACAAATTGGAAAGTAAGAAGTCAAAATATCACTATTTGCAGAGGATATGATAGTATACTTAAGTGACACCAAAAATTCCACCAGAGAACTTTAAAACCTGATAAACAACTTCAACAAAGTTGCTTTATGTAAAATTAACTCAAACAAATCAGTAGCCTTTCTCTACCCAAAGGATAAACAAGCTGAGAAAGAAATTACAGAAATGATACACTTCACAATTGTCACAAATAATGGCATGACTCTAACCAAGGAAGTGAAAGATTTGTATGACAAAAACTTCAAGTCTTTGAAGAAAGAAATCAAGAAGACCTCGGAAGATGGAAAGATCTCCCATGCTCATTGATTGGCAGGATTAATATAGTAAAAACAGCCATTTTGCCGAAAGCAATTTACAGATTCAATGCAATCTCCATCAATATTCCAACTCAATTCTTCATAGAGTTTCTTCAAAAAGCAATTTGCAAATTCATTTGGAATAAGACAAAACACAGGATAGCCAAAACTATTCTCAACAATAAAAGTACTTCTGGGGAATCACCATCCCTGACCTCAAGCTGTACTACAGAGCAATAGTCATAAAAACTGTGTGGTATTGGTACAGAGACAGGCAGGAAGTTCAATGGAACTAAATTAAAGACCCAGAAATGAACCCACACACCTATGGTCACTTGATATTTGACAAAGGAGGTAAAACCATCCACTGGAAAAAAGACAGCATTTTCAACAAACGGTGCAGGTTCACCTGGATGTCAGCATGTAGAAGAATGCAAATTGACCCATTCTTATCTCCTTTTACAGAACTCAAGTCCAACTGAATCAATGGCCTCCATATAAGACCAGATACAATGAAACTAATAGAGGAAAATGTGAGGAAGAGCCTCCAACAAATGGGCACAGGGAAAAATTTCCTGAACAGAACACCAATGGCTCATGCTCAAAGATCAAGAATCAACAAATGGGATCTGTTTCAACTGCACTAGTCATAAGAATATCAACACTGAAGACCTTGTTAGGATGGTCTTTTATGGAAGATGAATATAAACAAGGAGGCCATATAGTTAGGGTTAGGAACTTAAATAATTACATCATAAGGGTTATAGGAGCCCAGAGATTGTACAACTAAACCAGACTAGATTCAGACAATAGAACTGAGAACTTCCCAGAAGAACAGAGATACAAGAGAAATATTAAGAAATGTACCTCAAAATTTAAGTATTTCCACAAACTTTCTGTCTGGTTACCTTCTCCTTTTAGCAGCCTAGAAGCTCACATATCAAAGCAGGAGTAAGTCTTACCTGGAGTATTTGTTAAAATATAGATGTCTGGGAACGAGAGGTTGTCCCGCGCTACCGTCTCGCCAGCAAGAACGACGCGGCACACAAAGGATCCTTCTGCAGTTAAGCTTTAATGCATCTTGAGAGGGAGAGCATAAGCTTGCCAAGAGTGGAGACCCCGAACAACAGAACACCTGTCCCTTATATAGGTCACAGCGCTCGCCTGGGACGTGGAGCTTCCCCATTGGCTCCCGCACATCAGGCCAGATGACGCCACGAGAGAGGCTGAGACTCTGAGGTGGAAAATTACCAGATACATGCACACTAACCTGTTTACAACTTGTCCTTGGCGAATGTGGGTGCGACTCAGGCGGCTCCCCATATCTCCCCCTTTTCATTTCTGTAAGCAAAGTAGGACACTCTTAAGAGGGCGGAGACAGAGGTCAAATCCCCTGACCAAAGGTTGGGCCTTGTACAGGAGACGATCCCTAAGCTCATGCGCGCCCGAGGTCTTCCTGACCCGCCCAGTGCCATTTTTTAGAGGGAGTGAAACTAGGGCACTCAACCCTCATGTAGATGACATATCTCCCAAGGTGGCCCACAATGATGACCGCCTTGTGCAATGCTTTGCTCGACATCCCTCAAGAGCTGCTCAGACCAAACTCTCTACCCAGTGCAATGAGACTAGACTCGCGGGTGTGCAAGAACTGTCTGGCTGGCGACCTACTGCTATTGTCTAAGCATGGATAGCCAAACACCGGCTGAGGCTCCTTGTTCTAAGGGAACAAGCGCCTGCGCAATGACCACCTTGTCTCTTTTAGTTTGGGCCCTGAGTTTGCAGATGAGCCATAGGAGCAACACCAACCCACAGCAGAGCGCTGCTCCAAACAATCTCACCCCCACCCATTCCTTGAAATAAGAAATTGCCGAAGAAATCCATGAAGAGAGGCCCTCTGTCAAGGACAGGTCAAGACAGGTAGAGTTGATCTGAATAATTGCTGTCTGCAGTTCTCGCAAGGTTTCATCAAATTTAAGGGTCCAATTCTGTGCATCGTGCATCACCGGCATCGGCAGCGGGAAGGTGGACATAATTCCCCAACGCAGTTCTTCTCGGGCCATCGGGGTGCTCGCCATCATCAGTAGGATCAAGCAGGACAGTCGGACCCTTTGGTTCTGCTGGGCATTCCACCTCATTTCTTTGTTCTATCACCATTCTGGTGAGCCTTTCAGGGATCCAAAAGGGGTTCTCTTCTTTCTGTGGGAAAACACACACAGCTCCCTGGATCTTATAAGAATAGGATCCGGTCCTTTCCATTCATTAGATAACACATCTTTCCATTTTACCATTTCTCTTGGTCTGTCTGGCTCTGAGCAGTGACGCTCGGCCGCTGTTTGTCCCTGTTCATCTAGGTTTAGAAAATTTATAGTAAATAGTGCCATAGAAATCATAGTCCTTGGCACTGAAGGGAGGTCCTTCATCATTCCCCCTTTCTGTTTTATTAAGTAGGACTTTAAGGTGCGGTGGGCACGTTCCACGATACCTTGTCCTTGGGGGTTATAGGGCAGGCCAGTCAAGTGGGTCACATCCATCTGATGGCAGAACTGCTTGAATTTTTGAGAAGTGTAGGCCGGCCCATTTTCTATTTTAAGGACCCTGGGCTTGCCCCAGGCACTCCAGGCCTCGAGACAGTGCTGGATTACATGGGAAGCCTTTTCTCCCGATAGGGGAGTAGCGTGCAAAGCACCAGAGCAAGTATCAATGGAAGCATGTAAATACTGGAGTTTCCCAAAAGAGGTGACATGGGTAACATCCATTTGCCAGACCTGTAACGGTCTGATGCCTCTTGGGTTGATCCCCACATGAGGTATAGGTAAAAATTGACAACAATTGTGACATTGGGTAACTATTTCTCTAGCCTCTTTTCTAGTCAGGGAAAATCGACGGCGTAGTGTCTCAGCTGTCACATGAAACCGCTCGTGGAAGGTCTTGGCAGTTTCCAAATTGGAAGACATGGCAACTGCAATCATTTTTGTAGCTTTGTCAGCCAGGTCATTCCCCTGTGCCATAGGGCCAGGGAGACCTGAATGTGCCCGTATATGAGTTATATAAAACGGGTGCCGCCTGGCTAACAAGCAAGTTTGGATTTTCTGAAAGATGGAAGCCACTTTACTGGATGGCTTAATAATTCCAGCAAGCTCAAGGTGATTAACTGCATTAACTACATAACTAGAATCAGAAACAATATTTACAGGATCAGAAAAGATCTGTAATACCTCCAAAACCACCAAACATTCAACAACCTGGGGGGAGGTTTCATTATACTCTTTTGAGACAACCTGAGTGCCAATCACATAGGCTCCGATCCCCGTCTTGGAGCCATCAGTATAAACTACCAAGCCATTTGATAAAGGCACAGGGGATGTCACGCGAGGGAAAACCACAGCTTGGGATAAGGCAAACTGCAAAATGGGGTGCTGGGGATAATGATTGTCTATCTGTCCCGGAAATGAGGTTATCAATATGGCCCATTCATTGGAGGCAGCCATCAGGGTCTGGACCTGAGGCAAAGTATACGGGACTATTAGCACTTCTGGATGTCTCCCAAAGTGAGTGAGGGAGGCCTTAAGTCCCCGCAAGGCAAGTCGTGCCACAGCATCGGGATACTAGTCAATGATCTTTCCTGGTGAAGCATTAGGGTGGATCCATAAGAGCGGGCCATTTTGCCATAGCACGGCAGTAGGCAATCCCTTCATCTTATAAAGGCACAAGGAAAAAGGCAGTGTATCATCAAGGCGTGTCACTTGGGCTTCCTGTATGGCTTGCTCTACTAACTGTAAGGTCTGTTTTGCTGGAGAAGTGAGGGACCTTGGAGAGGTCAGGTGGCTGTCACCCTCAAGGATGTCAAAACAGTGGCTTCAGGAATGTGGAGGGAATCTTTAAAAAAGGCCTGAGCCAGTTAATATCTCCTAATAATTTTTGAAAGTCATTAAGGGTTCTTAGGTGGTCCCTTCTTATCTCTACCTTTTGTGGGACAATTTTATCAGGGAGGATAATTGACCCCAAAAAATGTCCCATATCAGAAATCTGAACTTTGTCGGCGGCGATCTGTAGACCCCAGCGTGACAAGAGGGACTGTAATAAAGGATAGGCCCTTTGCAAAACTGTCAAATCCTTTTGGCACAAAAGGACATCATCCATGTAGTGGATCAAAATCAGGGAAGGAAATTGTCGCTTCAAAGGTCTCAAAGCTTCTTGAACATATAACTGACAGATGGTGGGGCTATTTGCCGTGCCCTGAGGCAAAACCTTCCATTGAAACCTCTTATCAGGCTCCACATGATTAACTGAAGGGAGCATAAATGCGAAGCGGGGTTTATCTAAGGGATATAAGGGAATGGAAAAAAAGCAATCTTTAATATCTATAATAACTAGACTCCAACCTTTGGGTAAGGTGGAAAGGACTGGAAGACCCCTCTGTACTGGGCCAAAGGAATCCATCTGCTCATTGATGGCTCTTAGGTCATGGAGCAGCCTCCATTTGCCCGACCTTTTCTTGATTACAAATATCGGGGTATTCCAGGGGGAAGTAGAAGGCTCTGAATGTCCCAACCTTAACTGCTCCTGTACTATTTGAGTAGCAGCCTCCAGTTTTTCGGAGGACAAAGGCCATTGAGGAACCCAAACCGGGTCCTCCATTTTCCACGGGATGGGTAGTGCTGCCTCAATGGCGCCTAGGAAAAACCCAGGCCCTGTCTGCCAGGGTTACTAGTGGATTGAATGGGTTCAGTTCTACCATGGCCCATAGGCCCTAAACCCCTTCTTTCTTTATATCCCATTTTGCCCATAATATGTCTAGCCTGAGGGGAATAAATATGTTCATTAGATAACACAACCCTCATGACATCTCGCCCCCAAAGATTAAGTGGGAGTAGGAGCACGTAAGGGGTAAACCATCCCTTTTGTCCCTCGGACATTTTCCAAGACAAAGCAACAGAGTTGATAGCAGGGCTAGCCTGATAGCCAAGGCCCTGCAAGGAGTGTGATGACTCAGTTACAGGCCACGACTTTGGACACCAATGGGAAGAAGTAATGCTTTTATCCGCGCCTGTGTCCATGATGCCTTCAAACAATTTTCCCTCAACCCATAACTTTAAGCCTCTCATTTAGTGAGAGGACCAAGTAGGCGGAGTCCATGCCAGAGGAGCCCATTCTCGCTTGCCCAGGTATTGGAGGCCCAGCGATGTCCGGGAGGAGCAGTAGCTGAGCTATCCGATCTCCCTTTGTGATGGAAAAGACCCCCCCGGGGCAAGAACACAGGACTTGGATCTCAAGGGCATGTTGACAATCTGCCATACCCGGATGAACATGTAGGCCCTTTAAGGTCATGGATCCTCTGCCATAGCATTGGCTCTGGCTTGAGCTTGTGCAGCTTCATGCCATAAAGCCTTCCACTCCATATATTGGCCCATTGTAGGGAGCGCAGCCTTGGCCAGCATCTGCCAATCGGCAGGAGTCATGGACGCCCCAGCAAACCTCTCTAACGTTACTATAGTAAAATTAGCATTTACCCCATACTTTCGGACCGCTTCATCCAGGTCTTTAATTTGGCTGTACTCTACAGGGGCATGAACTCGCCCTCCACCATCTACCTCGAAAACTGGAAAAGCGGCTTGTACCTTTCTCCTAACCTTGTCAGAGAGAAAAGAAAAGGGTTTGGGGCGCGTCTCATAAGGGGGAGGCGCGGAAGGCACGGTCTGCGTAGGGGCCAAAGAGGGCGGCCGCTTCATCTGCCCATTGGGGGGCGGCCAATGTTCATCAGGGTGATACCTTTCTTCCTCATACCGTGCCGCTTCCTCTTCTAGCTCTGACTCCTCACTAGAGCTAAGGGGGTCAGCGTCTGAAGTTTCCAATTGAAGAGCCTCAAGGTCTTGAACTGGGTAGAGGCTCTCCACCCTTCTTTTTACTTTTTTCTTGGGTATGAGAATCATTTTTCTGCCCACAGCCTTGTCGGGGGGACAGTTTTTTCCCATTTTGTCTTCAATCTCTCCCTCGTCCTTAGACTTACCAGGAGGTCCTTTTTCCTTGCTGAGATCTCTTTCTTTTTGGGTACCCATCCTCTCACTCCGTTCAGATTCTGACATGGTGTCTTGGACCCTTTCAAGGGTGATTTGCCCCTCCCTTACAGCATCTACACAGGCCTCATCTTGTTCACAGCGATACAAAGACAGTAAAACCAAAATGAGGGCACTTAACACAATTAACAAGGCTTCAACAGCATCAGACCAAAAAGGGGGCAATCCCAGGTCAAGACCCAGGGTCAACATGCCTTTCCGAACCTACCTCCCTGCAGTTCTGAATCCTCCCTGTTTCCAGAGGGTCTCCAAAGGTGCTGACGATGACACAGGTTCCCGGGTTTCGGCACCAGATGTCCCGCGCTACCGTCTCGCCAGCAAGAACGATGCGGCACACAATGATCCTTCTGCAGTTAAGCTTTAATGTATCTTGAGAGGGAGAGCATAAGCTTGCCAAGAGTGGAGACCCCAAACAACAGAACACCCATCCCTTATATAGGTCACAGCACTCGCCTGGGATGTGGAGCTTCCCCATTGGCTCCCGCACATCAGGCCAGATGATGCCACGAGAGAGGCTGAGACTCTGAGGTGGAAAATTACCAGATACATGCGCACTAGCCTGTTTACAACTTGTCCTCGGCCAGATGTAGGCACCATCTTGTAATGGCGAATGTGGGTGTGACGTGGGCGGCTCCCCACCAGAGGTGTCTCGATCAGTAAAGTACTTCTCTTACAAGCATGAAGACCCAAATTCAGTGCCCAGTACCTACAATAAAAAGACTGGTGTTGATGTGTATATTATAGCCCTGTTTTGGGGGAAGCAGGGGCAGGAGGATCCCAAAATCTCATTGTATACTAGTCTAGTCAGTGATCTTCAGGATCAGTAAGATACCTTGTCTCAACACGTAAGATGTAAGGTCTTGAGGAACAAGACATCAGAAATCTACCATTTTTCTCCATAAACACCCACATGCACACACACACACACACACACACACACACACACACACACAGAGCTGGCCCCTCAGCTTAGAAGTACTTCTCAGCTAATACATATAGAGGAGACCAAGAATCTGAATATGAACACGCTTCATGTCCTATTGATATTATACGATGAAAATAAAGCTTCTGAAGCTACCCCTGTATACATACATGAGCATCCACATGCAATCAGGTATCTGTCCATCCAAGCTTCAAAGCGTGTATTGTGATCAAACTAGCTCCATCATCAGGAAAGTAAAAGGTATCATATCAATCATCCTCATTCTTTTTTCCCAGAGCTTGAATGTTTTTTATTAAGAAAGTTGTAAACAAACAAAAACCAAATAGCTGTCAAGACACAACTGCCTTTGTATGTGTGTCTTTGCAGTTATAGCAGGAGCTGACAGAAGATCCCCTTAATTGCAAGTCTTAGCAGGCAACAGGGCTCCTGGGTTTCTTTTTTTTGATACTTTATTTACATTTCAAAAGTTTCCCCCTTTCCAGATCTCCCCTTTGGAACATCCCCATTCCCTCCCCCTCCCCCTGCCACTATGGGGGTATTCCCCCACACTCCCACCCACCCACTCTCGTCTTCCCTCCTTGGCATTCTCCTATATGGGAGGATCTAATACCCTCAGGCCCAAGGGACTCTGCTCCCCATGATGTCTAACAAGACCCTCCTCTGCCCCGTATGTGGCCAGCACCATGGGTCCCACCATGTGTATTCATTGGTTGGTGATCCTGTCTCCAGAAGTATAGAGGGGTCAGGCCAGTTGCCACTGTTGCTCCCTCCCTGGGGCTGCAACCTTCTCCAAGTCCTCCATCTGGGACCTCACACTCAGCCCTACAGTTGCTGTAAAGTGACTCTTGGCTATTCCAAACTTTTGGGCTAATAACCACCGATCAATGAGTACATACCATGTTCCTTCTTTTGTGACTGTTTTACCTCGTTCAGGATGATATTTTGAAGTTCCATCCATTTGCCTAAGAATTCCATGAAGTCATTGTTTTTAATAGCTGAGTAGTATTCCATTGTGTAAATGTACCACATTTTCTGTATCCATTCCTCTGTGGAGGGACATCTGGGTAGTTTCCAGTTTCTGGCTATTATAAATATGGCTGCTATGAACATAATGAGACATGTGTCTTTATTACATGTTGGAGCATCTTCTGGGTATATGACCAGGAGTGGAATAGCTGGGTCCTTAGGTAGTATTATGTTCATTTTTCTGAGAGTCCACCAAACTGATTTCCGGAGAGGTTATATCAGCTTGCATTCCCACCAGCAATGGAGGAGTGTCCCTCTTTCTCCACATCTTCGCCAACATCTGCTGTCACCTAAGTTTTTGATCTTAGCCTTTCTGACTGGTGTGATGTTGAATCTCAGGGTTGTTTTGATTTGCATTTCCCTGATGACTAAGGATGTTGAACATTTCTTTAGGTGCTTCTCAACCATTCGAGTTTCCTCAGTTGAGAATTCTCTGTTTAGCTCTGTTCCCAATTTTTTGATAGGGTTATTTGGATCTCTGGAGTCTAGTTTCTTGTGTTCTTTGTATACATTGGATATTAGCCCTCTATCAGACATAGGATTGGAAAAGGTCTTTTCCCAATCTGTAGGTTGCCATTTTGTCCTCTTCTCAACAACAAGAGGACTTCTGGGGAAATCAGTCTCCCTGACCTCAAGCTGTTCTACAGAGCAGTAGTGATAAAAACTGTATGGTATTGGTACAGTGACAGGCAGGAAGATCAATGGAATAGAATTGAAGATCCAGAAATGAACCCACACACTTATGGTCACTTGATTTTCATAAAGGAGCTAGAACCGTCCAGTGGAAAATAGACAGCATCTTCAACAAATGGCACTGGTTCAACTGGTGATCTACATGTAGAAGATTGCTAATTGATCCATTCCTACAAAGCTGTACAAAGCTCAAGTCCAAGTAGATCAAGGACATGCACATAAAACCAGACACACTGAATGTAATAAAAGAGAAAGTGGGGAAAGTTCTCGATCACATGGGCACAGGGGGAAAGTTCCTGAACAGAACACCAATGGCTTATGCTCTAAGATCAAGAATTGACAAATGGGACCTCATAAAATTACAAAGCTTCTGTAAGGCAAAGGGCACTGTTAATAGGACAAATCAACTACATTCTTATGCAATAGTATCTTAGACTATTCCTTCTTAGTTTAAAAAAAAAAAACTAAAAAGAAAACAAAACAAAAACCAACAACAACAATAAAAATATGCTCGTATAGTAAATGATCTTTCCCAGCAATCATAGTCTATTCTAATAGAAAAAGGGTTTGTCTGAAAGAAGGAATCTTATGTCTTTTCTCCTTTATTTTACAAGTTGAGATTTGCAGGTGTGAGCATTTGGACCAGTAGAGTTAGTGAACATAAATATGCTGGAACTTTTCTCTTGTATTTTCCACCTTTTATTGGAAGATGATATTTGGATTTAGCAGATAAGAGTTGTCTCTTTGAGATCTCCAAAGTAGCAAGGGATGACACCATGTGCTTTGATGTCCATTAGGTGTTTATTGATTTTTTGTTCATTCTCTATGGTTCAAGTTGAAAGAATGTGAGAACA
>JADRCH010000226.1:501860-518295 GCA_019843965.1 Rhynchomys soricoides | reverse complement strand
AAACAAAAACTCAGTAAATGTGACTGAAAAAAATTATTCTGGTTTAAGGCAAGAAGCAGCTAAAGACAACAGCATACTACAGAGTGGCCAGATTTAAACTGATATCTAAATGTACAATTAACATAGTGTAAGTAACCATCATGATATTTTAGATCTATTCACAGAAACAAAAAAAAAAAAAAAATGAATAAGCTAAGGAATATCCAGTAACAATCATGACCTGATTCAGTGTACACAAAAGCATTTCCCACAACACACTGTGCATTCTTCCCTGAGTCACTTTTTTGTTTCACTTTACATCCATACTGCAGGCCCCTCTTCTATCTTCCCAATTCCTCTGTTACAAATCCTTCTTTTCACTGCACCCTTCCCTTTTCCTCAAAGAAGAAGAGCACCCTGTGTGTGCTATGCCACCCAGGAATATCCAGTTCTGGTAGTAATCTCCACATACTCTCCCACTGAAGCCAAACCAGGCAGTCCAGGTAGGGGGAAGGGGATTCAAAGGCAGGCAACAGAGACATAGTCAGCCCTTGTTCCACTTGTTAGAGAACTCACATGAAGAATAATGTGCATATTTGACACAAATTTGAAGAGGCTCTAGATACAGCTCCTGCATGGTCCATGGCTGCCGGACCAGGTTCTGTGACCCTGCATGTGTTAAGGTTAGTTGATTCTGTAAGCCTTCTTCTAGTGTCCTTGACCATTCTGTCTTCCTCTCTTCTATACCCCATTCTTCCACAACAATTTATGGGTTACTCCTGATGTTTGGCTCTGGGCATCTGCATTTGCTGCCGTGAGCTGCTGAAAGAAGGCTCTCAAAAAAACCAGTTATGCTAGGATCCTGTCTGCAGGAATAGCAGAGTATCACTAAAAGTATCAGACTGGTTCTCTTCCATGGGATGGGTCTTGAGTTAGCGTAGTCATTGGTTGGCTGTTTCCTCTGTTTCTTCTCCCACTTTATCCCTGCACATCATGTAGGCAAGAAAAATTTTGGGTAGAAGGTTTTGTGAGTGGATTGTTGTCCCCCTTACCTCATCTAGAAGAAGTCCCTACTGGCAACAGAAGTGAACACTTTATTCTCTCTATTCCCCTATTGCAGAAATATCAGGTATATTTTCCCCCATAGACCTTTATACCCTGTCCCATCCCATGCACCTCTGTTCTCAGTCCTAGCCCTCTTATGCACCCCTACTCCCCACATTTGCTTGCCATCCTCATTCCCTCCACAGTCCCTCTCATATCCATTCCTTCTTTGCATCTACCTCCAATGAATAGTTTCGTCTTCTGAGTGAGATTCGTGCACCCTCCCTTGGGAATTTCATATTACCCAGTTTCTTTAAGTCTGTGTATTGTAGCATGGTTGTCCTATACTTTCTGGCCTACAAGTGAGTGCATACCATAAATGCCTTTCTGGTTCTGGTTCTGGATTACCATACTCAGTATGGTATTCTCCAGTTCCATCCATTTGCCTCCAAAATTCATGATGTCTTTATTTTTAATAGCTAAATAGTATTTCATTGTATAGATGTATCATGTTTTCTTTATCCATTCTGCAGTTGAGAGACATTTATGCTGTTTCTAGATTTTGGCTATTACAAATAAGGCTGTTATGAACATAATTGAGCAAGTGTCCTTGTGGTATAGTGGGACATCTTTTGGGTATATACCCAGGAGAATTATTGGGTCTTAAGGTAGATCTATTCCCAGTTTTCTGAGAAACTACCAAATTGATTTCCAAAGGACTTGTACAAGTTTGTACTCCAACCATCAATGGAGAAGAGGTCCTCTTGGTCCCATCCTCACCAGTATGGGCTGTCACATGAGTTTTTGATCTTAGCCATTCTGACTGGGGTAAGAGAGGGTCTCAGGGTGGTTTAATTTGCATTTTCCTGATAATTAAGTATGTTGAACTTTAACTGTTTCTCAGTCATTCAAGATTTATCTGTTAAGAATTCTGTTTTGCTCTCTATACCATTTTTAATTAGATTAAAATTGTTGTTGGTATCTAATTTCTTAAATTCTTTACATGTTTTATATGTAAGCCCTCTGTTGGATGTATGGTTGTTGAAGATACTTTTACAATATGTGGGCTGCTGTTTTCTCCAATAAACAGTTTCTTTTGCCTTGCAGAAAGTTTTAATTTTCATGAGGTCCCATTATCAACTGCTGATATTTGAGACTCAGCCATCCATGTTCTGTTTAGGAAGTTGTCTCCAGTACCAATGCATTCAAAGATATCCCCACTTTCTCTTCTATTCAATTTAGTGTGTCCAGTTTTATGTTGAAGTATTCGATGCACTACAGCAAGCCCAAAATCATAATAAATGGAGAGAAACTTAAAACAATTCCACTAAAAATCAAAGACAAGACCCTCCCTCCCTATCTAGTAAATATAGTAATTGAAGTTCTAGCTAGATCTATGAGACAACTAAAGGAGATCAAGGACTTCTAAATTGGAAAGGAAGAAGTCAAAGAATAGATATCAATGTATACATAAACAACTCCAAAAGTTTCTACCAGAGAAATTCTACAGCTGAAAAACACCTTCAGGAATGTGGTTGGCTACAAACTTAATGCAAAGAAAAAGGTAGCCTTCCTTTATAGAACTGATAAATAGGCTGTGAAAGAAATTAGGGAAGCACCACCATTTATAATCTCCACAAATAAAATAAAATATCTCGTAACTCTAGCCAAACATTTGAAAAGACCTGTATGAAAAGAACTTCATGTCTCTGAAGAAAAAAACTAAATATATCAGAAGATTAAAATCTCTCCCATGACCATGGATTGGTAGGATCAAAATAGTGAAAATGACCAATTTGCCAAAAGGAATCTACAGAATTGAATACAGAATTCTCATAAAAACTCTAACAGAATTATTTACAGCCATTCAAAGAACAATTCTGGACTTTATATAGTAAAGATAGGAAACAGGATAGCTAAAAGAAACCTGAAAATAAGAAAACATCTGGAGGTATTGCCTTCCCTGATATCAAGCTGTACTATAGGGCAATAGTCATAAAACCTGAATGATATTAGTATAGGAATCAGACAGTTTGATCAATGGAATCAAACTGAATACCCAGAAATAAGCCTGTATACCTGTAGACAATTGATTTTGGACAAGGAAGGCAAAATCATACAATGGGGGGAAAGGGAGTCTTTAACAAATTGTGCTGCTCCAACTGGCGATCTGTGTGTAGAAAAATGCAAATACATCTATATTTATCACCCTGCACAAAACTCAAGTACAAATGATCAAATCTTTAGTGTATATGCTTAAGGGAATCTAGAGAACTATTGGGAGGAGTCACATTACTTACTGAGTTCTCTGTTGTATTAGAATCAAGAGAAATAAAAAAGTAATCAATTAGTATAGTCCAGCACTGTACATGCCCCCCAACTAGATAAAAAAAGAGTAAAATTTCTGTAATATTCCTTTAAATGTGTGTATAAGTGTTCATGTATGAGTGCACTTGTGTGCAGTTGTATGTACATCTATGATGGCTAAATGCAGACTTCAGATATTTTCCTCAATGATACGCCACTTATTTCTGAGACATGGTCTATCCCTACATGTTCATGTATGAGTACACTTATGCAAAGTTCTATGTTCAGATATCATCCTCAGTGCTTCACTACCTTACCATTGGGATGTGGTCTTTTCCTACTGTGGGATCACCAATAAGCCCTAGGGATCTGCCTCTTGGCCTCCCCAGTGATACCACACCCAGCTTTTATTTTATGTGCTTACTACTTCTCAAACTCAGATCTTTTTTAATTGCAAAATGAGTTTTTGTTTGCTTGTTTATTTCTTTGTTTGTTTTGGCTTATCATAGGTGAATCCACTTCCCTTGCCCCAAAGGTTTTTGGTGGACACAAGCTCATTAGCTGGAGGCTTGTTTATTTTTTATTGAATCTATATGAGGTTTGATTTATTATAAGCCAGAATTGTCCCATTAAATTTCATGTATATAGAATGCTTCCTACTGTCAAGATTCAGCCCATGAGCTCCACAGAAACTTTTCTGGGAAGACTTAAACCCATCCACTTAAAATTAGGTAGTACTTTCAGTATGACCATTTTGCTTCCTGATTATGAGACATACAAGAACTGTTTATGAAAGCTATTTTTGAGGTTGAAAGATTCAGCCACAGAAAATGATCTAAAGCAAAGAAGAGGTAAAATTCAGTATGACACATTTCACTGACTAATGAATATAGAGCCTACTCTGCAGATTCTAGAGAGCTGTAAAGATCATCATCTAGCAGTATTGATTAAATACAATTAATACATGTGGACCTGTCAATTATAAGAGTGCTTTATTGGGCTTAATTCAAAAACTGATACATTAAGTTCCCTTGTCTCAAGTATGTGCTGACTGGAAATACAGCATACCTGTGCAGGAATATCCATCAGGTAACATAAAGTTAACCATCTCAAAGGTCAAAATATCTTACTAACTGCAGGAAATCAAAAATTATTGGTCACAATTGGGTTTAGGGTCTAATCAGTATCACTCTGAATCTAGTAGACTACTAAAACAAATTGGTTTTCTTCTGATTACTGTACAGTTTTCTTCCTTCCTTCCTTCCTTCCTTCCTTTATTTGTTTGTTTATTTTGTTGTTTATGAGGTAGAGTCTCATGTGGCCAAGACCAAACTTCAGCACTATGAAGCTGAGAGTGACAATGAATTTCTGATTGTCATGCCTCAGTTACCTAAGTATTGCGATTACAGGCATGTATCAGCACGTTTGGTGTATTGAGTGCTTGGTATCAAACTCCAGGTATAATATTATGAATGCTGTATAAGCATTCATATTCAAGCTGAGCTATCTGGATAACTGAAAATTATTATAGTTTCAGACTGATACTCTTCCAAGTATAGCAGCAGAATAAACATTTGTGAATGTTTAAGTTTATTAAGTAGCCAAACTACATTTTCTGAAGTCTTTATTGTATTATTTACACATTTGGGAAGCAAACATGATTTATAACTCTTTAACAATTACAAAGAACTTTACTTTTCTAAATATATATTTCGTATCACCTTGCAGCTTGCATGATAAGTCTTGGAATAGGATTCTGTGAATAGTAGAAGCATCAATAATTACAGAAAATTTCAAGTAGCTGTCTGGGCATCCATTAAATCTGTTCATAAAATTAAACCTACTTCCATTCATATTTCCATTCTTTTCTTCTGAATTAAATACAATACAGTTAGCTAAGTACATCATCACAGGAAAATTTGGGTGAACCACTCTGTTGGAATGAGTTTAAATTATGTGTTAGCAATGCTAGTCCTGACTAATTTAGTTTACCAGAGTGACTGTATGCAGACTTCAAAAATAAGTAAGGGCAGAAAGGTGCATAGTTGTAAAGCATCTTCCTTTTTTAAAAAATGAATGATGAGTCAATAAGTACCAATAATTCTGAAAACAGTAAATGCAATCTTTATTTTTTTATCTGTTTATTAAAGGGTTTAAAAATTCAATTCCATGATCATGTGAGTTGTCATGGGAAACTGGAACCTTGTACCTTACTGTACAAGAAACCCTCATGGAATTGATCTTGAACTTTCTTCTCTGCTTTATACATTTCATGGTGCCAGAAGATACTTTGCAGGACATTGGAATAGAAGAGCCCTTCATGCTCTTACCTGGATATGAACCTTGTAAAAAACAGTAATGCCAAGCCTAGCTAAATATGTCACATTTATAATAATGACATAAATGATAAAGGAGTAATGAACAACCTTCTAGAGAAAATTTAATTTTTTCTTACCAATGACATATATATCTGTGTGTATGCTTGTATGTAGGATGGATAGTAAATTTACTTACATAATTACATAGAACTCTTTACCTACATTACTTCCATGTCAGTGAATTCTAAATAGTCAACATTTGCTATTGATAGATTTATGAATGGTCATTTGTAGAAATCTATAGCTTCCCATTGTATTATTTGCTAATGCACTACTGAACATATTTATTAATGACCACAAATATTTTAAAACTGTCTGTCATGATATATTTCATAGAAGTAAATCAATTAACTAATTTTTATCTTTTCAAGTTTTATTTGGCTTAGCAATTAAACTTAAAGTTTAGATTTCTATCATTCTTAACTTTATATTCCTGATAAGAAAATTTAAAAACATTAGTATAAGAATTACATATCTTACATTGAACATTTTTATTTTCTTCTTTTTCTCACTTCATAATTATAACTGAGTTGCTTACAAAAAGAGATACTAAACAACTAGTTATAATCTGAACCATACTTCATGACTGTGAACAATATTGAAATACAGTAAGTTTATTTAGTAAATCTAGATAAGAAAGATTGTCCATGTATAGTACCTACAATTCCTCAGATTTAGAAGGCACATGCACTTTAACAAAACCAAAATAATTTTTTATCCCAAATTTAACAAATTGACTTGAAGTTAAAGAACAATAAGTCAGTTTGTAACCTTCTGGGATCGCCCATGTTGCTTTGACAAATGTTTGGCAAAAGCAATTCAAGGAAGGGAGAGTTTAGTTTTTAAGATTTTGAGGTTCTAGGCTGTGGCATCAAGAATATCAAGCAGCTTATCCCATTGTACCCAAAGTCAGTATACAAACAGAAATAAATTCTCATATTCTTTTGTCATTTTCATTCAGTCTATAACCCTTACCCATGAAATGCAACCATGAACCTTTACATTGAGTTTTCCCACCTCAGGTAGTAGACTAGAGAATTTCCTTCAATTACATGCCCTACTAAGAGTTATCTAGGTAATTTTATGTTCTGCAAATTTGTCAATTAATATTAACCGTCATAGTATGTCACTTATTTTTTTTTTATCTAATCAAATCCATCTTTTACATGCAAGCTCCTGTGGAAACATCACGAGTGTATAGAAACATTCTATGCACATATATCATATAAACACACATAATTGAATATATACTTGGATATTCATCTTACTTTTCTGTCCCTCTAAAACTGTAAGTTTCCTCTCCAATACATAATTATAAGTTCATTAACTTCATATTATTTTTCTTCTTATTTTAAAAACATGTTGGACCCAAACTTATTTTCAGGTCACTGGAACACGATTATAATTGTACATTATGAACTTTATTTATTATTATAGAAAAGAGTTTTTTCTTTCATTTTCACATTAGTTGAGTTTAGAAATCTATATTTAAAGAATAGTTACCAGGTGATACAGAAGGTGGGGCACATCTCAGACTTCAAGCTTACATGCTAGCATCTGCCAAAGTCCTAGAAAAAGGCTTGCCATTTAAAGACAAAAGAGGAAGGCTGGTATTATTTCTTAAACAAAGGATCTTACCACTGTGCATTAGGTAGGACTACTTTTCCCTTCTGAGCTTAGGCAAAAGACCTTCTAGCAGAAAACATTAACTCTGAACATCACATGAAGAGTCTGACAAACAAACCCAGTCAACACTTATTGTTACATGACACCCATGGAGCTGGGGCTGTTCATGGTATTGTAGTCTCACCTGTACGGAAGTTAGGATTAAAAAGTAACAGCAGCAGCAGCAGCAGCAGCAGCAGCAGCAGCAGAGAGTTCCATATGTTGTGCCCTTTCTCAAACCTTAAAAGACCACCAGGGCACCAACTCTTATGCAATCTCACTAGGGTCTTTTTATTCAATCTTGAGCTTGGGCTCACCAGCAACCCTGAAGTAGGAGGATGGGAAGGTTAAGCCTGGAGCCCGGTTTCAAGCAAGCATTTATAGAAGTAAGCAAACAAGCAGGGAGAATTCTAATCTTGCACACTTTTGACTGGGGGACTATTATGGAATTTTGTTGTCCTTTAAAATAATTGAATGGTACTGGACGCCAACTCATAAATTTAACTTCTTTTCCTCTTGATTGGTGGATGGTAGAAAGTGAAGTGCCAGGTGCAGGCTTGTTAGCATAGTGCTTGGCTCAGATTTGTTTGAGAATAACCTGGAAACTGGTGTTAGGTGCTGGTTTGTTGGTTAGCTTGAGTTCAGCCTTAGGTCTGGTTCTTTAAGTTGGAGTCTGAACCCATGATTGCATTGTTTTGGTCTCTCACTAAGCTGTTTATGTTGTTCTTTAGAGATTTGGAGTTCGACTGGCATTTCATAAAATGTTCACAGCATTAATAATCTACAATGAAATTTCAGTGTAGACCTGTTCCTCTTGCAGTTAGGATCTGTCTTAGCAACGAGGTCTAATTGCAGGCTGTGATGTGCAATAGATAATTTTTGTAGCTATTCTTGATAAGAACTTGGAAAGTACCTGATTCTATAAGTCCTAAATGAATGCATCCACAATTCCCTACTCTAGTTTTTGTTTATTAGTTAGACTCCTGGGTTTATAGCAACCTTTGTAGAAATAGCATTTCTTGTGGTTTGAACCTGAATTTCTTTTAAATGATATCTTAAAAATTAGCTCTTTAAAGAGAAGCTTGTTTGTACCTTAACCTACAAGGATAGAAAGTACACCAATCAATTTTATTCAGAGGAATATGGTAGAATTCAATTTAGAAGTTTTCAGCAATCCTTATGGCTCCTTTTGGCAAGATGGTGATTGAACAGAAAGGATAGCCAACTTTGGAAATGAGATAAAGATAGATAGGAAAAGCAGTCAAGTCTAATTCAGTCATAATGCAGTCATGTTTAACCATGCCCTTGATTGATAAGATTTTTTATATGTATTTGTAAAGATTACAAAGGAGACAACAAATAATTTCAAATGATGAAAGAGTTTGTGAGTATAGCAAAACACAAAACAAGAAGGAGGTTTTGGCAAATGATTGGGAAGAGATGCTGTTCTGTTATCTAAAAAAATATAGGCCCCAAGAAACTTTGGGCAGAAATGGTTTTTCATCTTATAATTCAGAGTTTGCAGCTCAGCATTAAGGGAAGCCAACTAAAGACTCAAGTTGTTGGTAGTTATATCATACCCAGAGTCAAAGGCAGGAAAAATGAACATACACATACCTCTTGATGCATGTTCTCATCCAACTTACTCTAGTTTTATGTGGAACAAAACTCCTTCCTTGGCTTGACAGTGGAAGGGAACATCATCCTAACAATGGCTGGACATTCTGTCCATCAGTTAATTAATTTTCAAGACAATCTTACCTAGAGGTAACCACAGGCCAACCTGATCTACATTATTTCCTCAGTTCAGGTTATCCTCTCAGATAATTCTAGATTACATCAAATTAACAGTAAAAACTAACTAACCTGGTTTTCAGTCCCCTGAGAGGCTGAAAAAGCCCAAACAATATAAAAAAGTATGAGAGAATCAAGAACTAATTTATTGAGTATTGCTGCAGAAGCCAGTAGAATGGGTCCATTAAATTACTGGTGAGCAATTATTACTCTAGTTTGTAATTCTTCATTTCCCATATGTATGAATTTCCTCTTCATCAGTACAGTTGTAGCCATAAGAACATAGGCCTTTTTACATTTTTGTAAGGAGACATTTTTGATCCATTTAATCTTTTAAATATCTTCATATCTTCATGTGCTCATTAAAATATATTTGATGATTCTCTCTCTCTTTCTCTCTCTCTCTATGTGTGTGTGTATGTGTGTGTGTGTGTGTGTGTGTGTGTGTGTCTGTGAATGTAGACAAATGTTACTTAAATGTACATGAATGTGGGGACCAAAGAACAATCTCAGGTGTCATTCCATCTTATGCATCTTTTGTATTATTGAGCCAAGGTCTCATTATGAGCATAAACTAGGACTCACTAGTTCAGTTAGGCTGGCTAGACAGCCATGATCCCTAGAAAGCCTCCTGTCTCTGCTTTCCTGAAGTAATATTACAATCGCACACTTCAACACCAATCTGCATTCATGGGCACTGAGGTTCTTATACTTGCATGGCATATAATGAACTTATTGAGCCATCAGCATATGATCTGTGTCTTATTGTTCATATAAGAGTTTTTATTTTTATTTTTTTTCCAAGACATGTTTTCTCTGTGTAGCTCTGGCTGTCCTGGAACTCACTTTGTAGACCAGGCTGGTCTCGAACTCATAAATCCGCCTGTTTACAAGTTGACTATTTCAGGACATTTGAAACTCTTGTAGAAATCTGACTAGCATAGAATTTTTAGGTTCCACATGGTCCATTGATTCTCTGTTTTCTAGTTCAATCACTTGTTTTCTGTGTGAAACATATTTTGTGTAAATCTGGTGGACTGAAGGCTATTTCAAGGACTCAACCTTGGTGTTACATGACTTATAAATGTCATATTGTCTCTCATATGCAGTTAAATTTTGGTATTAATATTATGCACCCTCTGGTAGCAGAAAACCTAGGTTGCAAATTCCCTCTGTGAGGGTTATTATTATGAAATTTTATAGGAAGTAGACTCCCTTAGGAAATAAAAAAATGTGGGTGACTGTATTGGAATTGCTCAATTGGATTAATTGAGGATAGAAATAAACCTTAAATGTGAATCACAGGATTCCATGGGCTAGGGCTCTGGACCAAATAAAAAGGAGAAGTAAGGTGACTAACAGCTTTCTGTTTCCTCACTATGGATGATCTCTCTCTCTCTGTCTCTCTGTCTCTCTCTCTCTCCCTATGGCACATATTCAAATGTATTTTAATGGATTAGCTTTCTCAAGCTCCTGTCAATGACTTATCTGGCACTATGGACATTAACTATCAAACTGTGAAAGACTGTGAAAGGAGATACTCTTATTTCCTTAAGTTTCTATTTTCGGGGATATGGTCAAAGTAATAAGAAAAGTAACTAATAAATCCCCCCCACCCCCCAAAAAAAGACATCAAACTCAATGCAGGAAGAGCAAAAACAAAGCAAGAGGAGCTTACAACCCTCAGTGACTCCAATGACGCAGTTGGGCCTGGGCAAATTGGTGAGAGTGTCATCTAATTTTAGGTCAAAGAAAGCTGGACTGCAGGCCTAGGAGAATTAGTAGATAACAGGAAATGAAGCAGTGCCTAGCTGTCCTGGAAGTTACAAAGTGTTTGTTTTTCTCCACAAAGGAAGGAGTCAGGCAGGAGATAGCAAAAGTAACCCCTGCTGTGTACATAACAACAGTTTCTTAGAAACTCAGCAGCTTTTAAGCCATTTAAAACAAAGCCCTCCCAAGGCCAGCTGGAGGGCTGACTTTCTTGCCAAAACCTTGAGAAACTGAAAGAGCTGAAGGGTAAATCCATGTCACTAGATTCAACCAAAGGACTCCTGGTCAGAAACTTGCTGATCTAAGGAGCCAACATGATTAGCCACACAACTTACCAAAGCAGAAATTGGGACCAGGTAAGTTCCAAGTTAAAAGGAAAAGGCAGAACTACACCACTTCTCTGTGAGCTGAAAGAACTGAGTGTGGACTTCTGATATCAAGGAAGCAGAAGTCAAACTCAGACAAAGATCTGACTTCTCAATCATTTAAAAATTGTTAAAAAGTTGTTTTACGCTAAAAACAAAAGGAACTAAGTATAAAGCATCATAGTTAGACATACCTAGAAATTGATAATTTAAAAAAAAATAAGGCACATAAAGAGGTAAGACACAATAGCTCAGATGTCTTAGAGTTTGTCAGAAGCTCGTTTATATGGTTGCAATAAAGAAATGAAAAGGACATTAAAAACTATGACAATTAATAATCTTCATGTTTACTTTAAAATCATGATTAGCTTATGTCTTCTCAAAAATGAAGGCTTTAGAGAAACAACAGAAAGGAGTGAAATTATAAAATTATGGTAACAAGGTTAGAGGAAACATTACAACAAAATGTACATATTATTAAATAAGTCCTGATAAGCAACAAAGAGAAAAAAATAAAATTTTGAAGCAGGGCTTAGATGAAGCATTAGAACCAAAGGTGCAGAATTTTATAGATCAGACTTAAAATCAGAGAGGAAAAAATATTAATTGGCAACAGGGCCTAGAGGTGGATTTAATAAGATTAATAAATCAAAATAAAATAGATTCTATACTGTCAGAATTAGAACATGAGAACCAAATTAAATTATGTAAGCAAGGCTTTGAAAAAAAGATATACTGTCTGATTGGTGGCTCAGTATGTGAGAGATCTCAGGGGTCCAAGGTAGTTCAGTTCCTCCTCAACTTCAAACTTTTCGCTAATTCAACCACTGGGGTCACCAGCTTCTGTCCTTCGGTTGGGTGTAAATATCTGTATCTGACTCTTTCAGCTGCTTGCTGGGCCTTTCAAAAGATAGTCATGATTGGCCCCAGTTTATAAACAGCATAGCATCAGCAATAGTGTCAGGCCAGGGGGCCCTTGAGCTGGATCCCAATTTGGACCTGTTACTGGTCCTTCTTTTTCTCAGTCTCTTCTCCATTTTTGTTCCTTCTTTTAGACTAGAACAGTTCTGGGTCAGCATTTTTGACGATTGGAAGGCAACCCCATCCCTCTACTTGATGCCCTGTCTTTTTCTACTGGAGGTGGACTCTAAAATTTCCCTCTCCTCACTCTAAAGCATTTTATCAAAGGTCCCTCAGTTTGACTCCTGAGAGTCTCTCATCTCCTAGGTCTCTTGAACATACTAGAGGGTCCTCCAACCTCCTACCTCCCAAGGTTGCCTGTTTCCATTCTTCTGCTGGCCAGGGCTTCATTCCTGTTCCCCACCTACCCACCCAATACCTCATCTTGTTGCCTTCTTCCCTTTTCACATCCTTGTCCCTCTTTCTCTCCCCCCTTCTGTGATTGCTTTATTTCCTTTCCCAGTGGGACTGAGGCATCCTCACTTGGGCACTTCAACTTTTTAATCTTCTTGTGTTCTGTGGATTGTATCCTAATATTCTGTACTTTTTTGGCTAATATCCACTTATTAGTGAATACATACCATGCATGCTCTTTTGAGTGTAATTTACCTCACTCAGTGTGTTCTTCTTTTTAATAGCTGAGTAGTAGTATTCCATTGTATAAATAAACAACATTTTATTTATCCATTATTCAGATGAGGGATATCTCGGTTGTTCCCAATTTCTGGCTATTGCAAATAAAATTGCTATGAACATCTTTGAGCAAATGTCCTTGTGAGATGGTAGAGTATCTTTTGGCTTTATGCCCATGACGGGTATAGACATGATTTGAGGTAGAAAAATTCTTAATTATAAGAAACTATCAAAGTGATTTTCAGAGTGTTTGTACAAGATAGAGTATCTCAGAACCTGGAGTTGGGCTGGAAGACAACAGGCATAGGAGATTCTGCTCCCTATAGGTTCCTCACAAATACATATAGCCACCTCCAGCTCTTTCTGTGGTTTAGCATGCTAACACAGAAAACACTAAGTCACTGATATATTTCCTCAGCCCTGGACCATACAGTTTTCAATTTTGAAAATCTGAGTTATTGACATTATGACAGTAAGTGATTTTCAGAGTGTTTGTACAAGTTTGCAATCTCTCCATCAATGTAGGATGTTCCACTTGCTACACATTCCTGCTAGCATGTGCTGACCCTTGAGGGTTGTTTTGTTTTGTTTTTCTCAGCCATTCTGGTGGGTATTAGGTGAAATCTCAGAGCCATTTTGATTTGCATTTCCCTTATGACTGAAGCCATTGAATATTTCATGAATTTCTTCTAGTCCATAAGAGATACTTCTGCTGAGAAATTGCTGTTTAGTTCTGTAATCATTTTTAAGTTGGGTTGTTTTGTTGGTTTTTAACTTCATGAGTTCTTTATATATATTTTTTTATATTATATATCTTTCAGATAGAGGGTTAGTGACGATCCTTTCCAAATCTGTAGGAAGTCATTATATCCTATTGACAGTATCCTTTGCCTTACTGAATCATTTCAGTTCCATACGGTCCCATTTAGTAATTGTTGATCTTAGTGCCTAGCCACTGGTGTTTGCTTCAGAAAGTTGTTTCCTGTACCAATGCATTCAAGGCTTTCCTTCACTTTCTGTTCTATTCAATTTAGTGTATCTACTTCTATTTTGAGACCTTTGATTCTCTTAGAGTTGAGTTTTGTGCTGGGTGATAATTATGGATCTATATTCATTGTTCTACATGTCACTTCCAGTTATAACAGCATGGTTTGTTGAAGATGTTCTCCATTTTATATTTATTGCTTTAGTTTCTTTCACAAAAATCAAGTGTTACTTGATGAGTAGTTTATTTCTGAGTCTTTGATATGACCTCTCTCTTAAAATACCAATAACATGCCGTTTTGTTACTATTACTAGTATTGTGCTGTACTATAGCTTGAAGTCAGGTTTGGCGATACCTCCAGATGTTCTTTTATTATTCAGAATTGTTATAGCTATCTTGGTTTTTTTGGTTTTTTGTTTTATGTCTTTCATATGAAGTTGAGAATTGTTCTTTCAAGGTCTGTTATGAATTGTGTTTGAATGTTGATGGGAATTTCTTTGAATTTTAGATGGATTTTGGTGATATGGCAATTTTCATGTTAGTCCTACTGATCCAAGAGCATGGGAGATCTTCCCATTTTCTGATATCTTCTTCAATTTCTTTGGAGACTTGAAATTCTTGTCATATAGGCCTTTTACTTGATTGGTTAGAGTTACACCAAGGTAGTTTATATTATTTGTGACTATCGTGAAGGGTTAATTGTCTCCATAATTTATTCTCATCACTTTCATAGTTTCTACAAAGTTGGGTTGGTGATTTCTTTGACTTCATTTTGTATGTAGCCACTTTGCTGAAGGTGTTTATCAGCAGTAGGAGTTCTTTGATAGAAATTTTAGGGTCACTGATGTGTTTCTAAAAATGACAAAGATATATAGTCTGTAGGTGTGGGGGAATGGGGTGCCTTAGTGGGCCCATGCCGAGGCATCCCTTTCCCCAGAGGGACCAGCCACACAGGAAGGTATAGTATAGAAAGAGAGTTTATTTAGGGCATGGGGAGGGGAGTAGAGGCAGAGAAAGGCAGAGAGGGGGAGATAGTAGAGAAGTAGAGGCGAGCCATGACCACGTGGGGAGAGGGGGGAAGGGAGCAAGAGGGAAAAGAGATGTAAGAGAGAGGCAAGAGATAAGAGAAAGATGAGGGGCAAGCAGCCCCTTTTGTCTTGATCCAGGCCCACCTGGTTGTTGCCAGGCAACTGTGGGGTGGAGTTTAGACAGAATGCTAACAGTCACTGAAATATATTATCATATTATCTGTATAGTGAACAGTATATTTTGACGTCTTCTTTTCCAGTTTTTATCCACTTGATCTCCTTTAGTTGTCTTATTGCTCCAGCTCCAGCTACAATTACAATACTGAAGAGATACAGAGAGTGTTGACAGCTTGTATTATATCTGAATTAGTGGAATTGCTTTAAGTTTCTCTCCACATAATTGGATGTTGATCATTGGCTTGCTGTACACTGCCATTATTTTGTTTATGTATGTTCCTTGTATCCCTGATCTTTCTAAGAGTTTAAAAATGAAGGGATGTTTACTTTTGTCAATGGAATTTAAATCTCCTAATGAGATTAACATGTGTTTTTGCTTTAACTTGTATTATAAGTTGGATTACATTGATGAAATTTCATATATTGAACCACACACGCATTGATGGAATGAAGGCTAATTGATTATGGTGGATTATGTCTTTGATGTGATCTTGGATTCAGTTTGAAGGTATTTTATTGAGTATTTTTATATCAATGTCCATGAGCAAAATTTGTCTAAAATTCTCCTTTTTTTTTTTTTTGTTGAATCTTTCTGTGTTATAGGTATCAGAGTGACTGTGGTCCCATAGAATGAGTTTGGCAAAGTTCTTTCCCTTTCTTTTTTGTGTAATATCTTGAACAGTATTGGTATTAGCTCTTCTTTAAATGTCAGGTCCCATTCTATACTAAAACCACTTGGAAGATGTCAGGAAGACATTAAAAGATTGTGTCTATTTCCTTATGGGTTATAGGACTATTTAGAGAGTTAGCTGATATTGATTTAACTTTGTTAATTGGTGTGTCTAGAAATTCATCTACATCTTTAAGATTATAAAAGTTTGTGGAGCAAACTTTTGAAGTAATACCTAATGATTCTTTGAATATCCTCATTGTTCATTGTCTTGTCTTCCTCTTTATTTCTGATTGTGTTAATTGGGGTACTGTCTATCTGCCTTTTATTTAGTTTGGTTAAGTATTTGTCTATCCTGTTGATTTTCTCAAATCAAACAAACAAAAAACAGCTCTTGATTTTATTGTTTCCTTGTATTGTTTCCTTTGTTTCCAATGGATTGATTTCAGGCCTGAGTTTATTTCCTGCCACATACTCCTCTTGTGTGTGTGTTTTTTTCCCTCTTCCTGTTTCTTCTTTTTCCTCTTCCTCTTTCTTCCTCTTCCTCTTTCTTCTTCTTCCTCTTTCTTCCTCATCCTCTTTCTTCCTCTTCCTCTTTCTTCCTCATCCTCTTTCTTCTTCTTCTTCTTCTTCTTCTTCTTCTTCTTCTTCTTCTTCTTCTTCTTCTTCTTCTTCTTCTT
>JADRCH010000226.1:407871-501850 GCA_019843965.1 Rhynchomys soricoides | reverse complement strand
TTCTTCTTCTTCTTCTTCTTCTTCTTCTTCTTCTTCTTCTTCTTCTTTCTTCTTTTTGGAGCTGTCAAGTGCACTTCTAATTTGTTAGTAGGAGAACTTCCATTTTTTTTTTTTTTTTTTTTTTAATGAAGGCACTTAATGCCATGCAGTTTCTTCTTAGGACTGCTTGCATAGTATCCTATAAGTTTGGGTCTATTGTTCCCTCATTTGTATTGTATTCTAGAAAGTGTTTAATTGCTTTTTTTAATTTTTCATTTGTTCTTTCTTTCTTCCCTGGCTCAGTCATCATTGAGTAGAAAGTTCTTGAGTTTGAATTCTAACTTTAGTCCATGGAGATCTGATAAGACACAAAGTGTTATTTGAATCTTCTTGTATGCATTGAGCCTGACCTTGTTAATGATTATATGATTAAGTTTGGAGAGGTTTCTATGACGTTCTGAGAAGAAGATAGTCTTTTGTATTCCGATAAAATATTCTAGAGATATTATAGCCTTTGTTAGTTTTCTTCCTTCTCCTTTTAGTTTCTGTATCTATGATCTGTCCATTGACAAGGATAGGATGTTGAAATTTCCCACTATTAATGTGTGTGGTTTGCTAATTGCTTTAAGATTTAGTAATGTTTCTTTTATGAATTTGGGTGTCCATCCATTTAGGGTATACATATTCAATACTCTGAAGTCCACTGTATTTTTTGTGTGATAAGGATGAAGTGTACTTCCCCATCTCTTTTGGTTACTTTTGTTTAAAAGACCATTTGATTAGGTATTAGAATGGCTATTCAAGTTTTTTCTTAGGTCTGCTTGCTTGGAAAACCAGTTTCAGCCCTTCACTCTGATATATATTGTTTCTTTTATACTACAGAATGATGGGTTCTGTTTACTTAGGCTGTCCTTTTGGGGGGCTGTTATTTAGTCCATTGCGTATTGAGAGATAAAATGACACATGATTGTTAATTTCTATTATTTTGATGTTGGTAGAGTTCGTGTGTGTGTGTGTGTGTGTGTGTGTGTGTTTGTGTATGTGAGTGTATTTCTCTTGTATTTGTTTTAATGGTATGCAATTATTTACTTTTGTTGTTTTCATGGGTGTCATTACTCTTCTTGTTTTGAAGCCCTCTGTAGGGCTGGATTACTGGAGAGATTCTGTTTAAATTTGGTTTTGTCATGGAATATATTGGTTTGCTAATCTCAGTCAATTTGAAAGTTTTGGTGGTTATGGTAGTGTGGGGTGAAATCTGTGGTCTCATAGGGTGTGCAGTACATCTGGCCAGGTATTTCAATTTTTTGGAATCTCTGCTGTGAAATATGTTATAATTTGAATAGTTCTGTGTTCATATGTTACTTGGCAATTTTTCCCTTTCAACTGTTAATATTCTTTCTGTGTTCTGTACATCCAGTGACTTGATTATTATGTGACAGGATGGTTTTGTTTTCTGGTCTAATCTGTTTTCTGTTCTGTAAGTATCTTGCACATTTACAGGCATCTTTTTCTTTCAGTTAGGAAAATTTCCTTGTATGATTTTGTTGAAGACCTTTTTGGACCTTTGAGCTGAGAATATTTTCCTCTTCTGTTCCTATTACACTTAGGTTTGGACTTTGCATACTGTCACAAATTTCAAGGATGTGTTGTCTCATGAACATTTTAGACTTTTGCATTTTCTTTGACTGATGTATCAGTTTATTTTCTCATGTTTTCTGTTCATGAGCCTCTCTGTTCTATCTCTTGTATTATATTGGTTATGCTTATGTCTGTCACCTATGCCCGCATAGGAGATGAACTAGTCTGGATGCGGGCCTGCAGATTGAAAAGACACTCAGGTCATTTGGAAGCCAAATGCCAAAGCTGTTTGCTTCCAAAGCTCTTATATAGTCATTTACACAAGGTTAAGCAAAACAACAGGAAGCCAGCAATGCTATCTAAGGGAACGTCTTGGTCTCATGATTCTTAGCCCACCTGAGCAAAACAACCTGCAGGGTTCAGGAAATTGGCAAACAGTTCTTATGCCAAGTCTCAGCAAGCCAAAGCCTTTCACCCCACAATATCAATATTTTCTGTTCTGTTTCCTAGGTTTTTCAACTCTAGTATACTCCTCCTTTTTTGTGTTTCTTTTAGTTCTTCAATGTCTATTTTCACATCTTGGACAGTTTTATTCATACCCTTAACCTGATTGACTGTATTTTCATGTGCTTCTTTAAGAGATTTAATGATTTCCACTGTAAAGACTTCTATCATCTTTATAAAATTGTATTTAAGATAATCTTCTGTGCTTCAGTTTTAGTGGGGTATCCAGGGCTGGTTGTAGTTGAATACCTGGGTGCTGCTGATGTAATATTACCCTGACTCATGTAAATTATGTTTTTGTGCTGTATTTTGGGCATCTGGTATTCTCTTGCTTTGGCTGGATGATCTTGATGACAACAGGACTTTCACAGGAGGTAAGTGGAGCCTTGGGTCAGACAATGGAGGTCAGATTACCTGACTTTGTTGACTGTGACTCAGGATACACATTAACATTCCAATACTGCACTAAAGAAAGACAGAAAACCTAGAGGGCAAACTCCAAACTCTGCCTCTCCATGTCTGATGTCAAACTGCTCTTCAGATCTCCATTTATTATCTTTTCAGATTTGTTGACTGTAACACAATTCTTTCTTTGGGCTGGGTCCACTCACTGTTAGCTACTTTTCTTGGCAGATTTCTCATGTCTTTCACATCTCTAATATCTTGGGGTGTCTGTGGCCACTTCAACTTCCCAGGTTCTGGTGTTAATGTCTGGGTTCCACACATGAGTAGGATCTTTCGCATGGCTTGAGACACTTCTTCAGCTCTGCCCTTCATAGCATTTTAGGACCTACATGACTCCACTGCTTCTGCTGTTCTTGGTGGTCCTCCCATTGTAACAGCATCTCCAATATCATGGAATCTTCTGCTGAAAGTAAGCTTCATCAGTAACCTTTAATATGTTTTCTTCATGGTGCCAACCTTCAACTTCTTTGCTTGACTACTTTAGTCCTGGGTTGTTAATTTAATTTGAAGCCGCTCCTTTACCAATGGTCATTCTTGACCTCTCATGTACTCAAGCCTCAGCAGCTCTCCATGACATTTTCATGCCTTCAAAACCAGTACTGTCTGGTGATTCATACATATTACCAAGTGCAGCTGCCAACATAATGTCTGTCTCTGGAATACACATCTTTGTGCTGCTATAAAATGTTGGACCCGAAGGTTCGAACTACCAGTAATTCCCCTGCACAAAGTCATGGAGATCGAGATCGATACAATCAGCAAGAGGTTTGTTATTTCCAGTGCATTGGGGTCGTCCTGCACATGAGACAGAGGCAACCCCCAATTTTCAAAGCTCATACTTTTTGTACATTCTTGAGGCAGATTCTGGTCACAGCCTGAGTTGGTTGTTGGTTGCTGACCTTTCACACAATTAGAGGATTCTTAGTGAGTTACTGGTTATTCTTAATCATTGCTGATTTCTTTTCTTCAGCTAATCAGCAATTGTCCCAGTAAATCCTTCTCTTGACTTTAAAGCCAAAGCCCCATTGCTGAACCTGCCAAGTTCTGCTGCTTGGTAGGACTGGAACATTGCCTACTTGTTCTATAACATCCTACGTTCCCTAAGCTTGGTTTTCCTGGAATTTACTCTGTAAACAGATCTTGACCTCATTGGCATGCCTCTCTTTCCTAAATGGTGGGATTAAAGGCCTGTACCACTAAGAATGGTCTTAAGCATTTCTTTACCTGAAATTTTCTCTGTACTAGGCTAGCTTTGACCCCAGAGCTCTGCTTGCATCCTGGGCTTTAAGGCATGTATCACCATGTCTTGACCTAAGCATTCATGAATACTCTGCCTTAGTCAGCTTGTGTTTTCCATGCTCAAGGTCTGAAAAAAAGGTGTGCTCTACATTTCTGGATAGTAGTTCACTGCAGATTTAGTCAATTTGACATCCTAAAATAGCCACCACTATCTATCCCTTGATCGGTTGACAACTAATCATATCTCCTTTTGTCCCAATGAAAACAATAACCAGGTCATAATATAATGATATAATTATACTCCTTGTTCAATTGCAAATATATAAATAATAAGCTTTGCTCAGTGGGATCTTGCTCCAAGGTTGCCACTTCTTATATTCCATTTAATATTTATGAGCACAGAATTTAGTTCCATTCCACTTCCTGGTGCCCCTTTAATCCTTGAACCATTCATTTTATATGTTTCCTTCCTCTGTCTGGTATGTCTGATCAAAAGGCTCTTCATAAGAGTGAATACCAAGAGAGAGTCTATGCTAGGCTACTTCATGACCTCATTTCTCAAAGAAACCACTTTGAATCCCTTCATTTAAGCCTCAGACAGATACCCCAGAAAAGGGCAAATCCCTAACATATTGTTCATCAAATTATAGCAAGAAAATTCTCTAAGCAATATACAAAAATTCTTCTCCCCTGAAACCTATTGAGTCAGCTCCAGTATTTCAAATCGTCCTCAGCACCAGTGTCTTCCATATTCTTCCAAGGACAGACTATTAAGACCCACTGCCTCCCAAATCAAAAGTCCTCAAATCCATAGTCCTCCAAACAAAATTATGCTCAGACTTATTACAGCAGTACCTTAGGCCTTTATACCAACTACTTTCTTAGTTAGAGTTTCCATTGATGTCAATAGACAGAATGACCAAGACAACTCTTATAAAGGCAAACATTTAATTAAGGCTGGCTTAACAGTTTCACTCAATTATCATAATGGGAATAATCATGGCAGTGCCCAGGTAAACCTTGTGAGGAAGGAGCCAAGGTATCTACATCTTGTTCCAAAGGAGACTAGGAGGAGACTGTCTTCCACAGGGTCTGATTTCACACTGGGCTGAGCTTTGGCCCAGGAGGCCTGAAAGCCTGCCTATAAAATGAAGCACTTCCTCCAACAAGTCCACACCTATTTCAAAACTTTCATACCCCCAATATTACCTCTCTGTACATAGGCCAAGCATTCAAACACATGAATCTATGGGTGCCAAACCTATACAAACTACCAGAGTATGCAATATTGTTTTCCCAATCTTATGTAAAGTCCTGGAAAATCACTGTGTATCTGTACTCTCAGTGCTAGGAAAGCAGAGACAAGGAAGTCCCTGGAATACTTTGGCCTACACAGCTAACTAAATCACTAATGTCCAAGTTAAGGAAAGACCCTGTCTTAAAACAAGATGACAAATGATTGAAGTAGACACTAGATGATGAATTCTGGTCTCCACCTACACTAATGTACACATGCACAACACAATGGATGTTAGATTACTGTCTTAATCAGGGTTTCTATTCTTGCACAAAACATCATGACTAGGAAGCAAGTTGGGGAAGAAACGGTTTATTTAGTTTATATATTTCTGTTCATCACCAAAGGAAGTCAGGCCAGGAACTCATACAGGGTAGGAAATTGGAGGTAGGAGTAGATGCAGAAGCCATGGAGGAATGCTGCTTACTGGCTTGCTTTCCCTGGCTAGCTCAGCTTGCTTTCTTATAGAAACCAAGACTACTAGCCGAGGGATGGTACCACCCACCTTGAGCTAGTCCCACTTCCCTTGATCACTAATCGAGAAAATGCCTTACAGCTGGATCTCATGGAGGCATTTTGTAAACTGAAACTCCCTTCTCTGTGATAACTCCAGCTTGTGTCAAGATGACACAAAACCAGCCAGTACAACTAGACAGCCATCACTGAAACAAACCTTCACATAACCACAGTTATAGGTGGGAAGCTTTATATCACACAGGCAATATTTATAGTCAAGATTATTTACAAATGGATGGAAACTTGCATTTTCAACTATTTAAAGGGCTGTCAGTTTTGATCTCACAACTAATGGTGAGATAAGTTAGATACCAAGACAAGGCTATGACAGGCTTCTGGTGCAGTTGAGTGTAATATTAATTTTTTGTGTTTGAGTCCTTTTGTCATCAACACCAATCAACCACTGACCACATTATGAGAAAAATGCTTTGTGTGGTAATAAAGTCTGTGCTTCATTCTTCCAACAACATGAGCAGAAAAGAAAAGCAAAGTTGCAAACTCTAGGCCTATTTCTAGGAATCTCCATGTCCGACATATTCCATCTATATTTTATTGTCTCTCCTCACTCTTTACAATTACAACATTCCTGGACACAATGAAACTCCTAAATTCAATTTTATATCCAGGGAGCACTTTTCGTACTCAGACTTATAAGCTCAGAATACGTGCCTTAGAGGAAAAATAGTACACATCTTTAATACATACAAAGAATTTTCTGGTTTTCAAATGAATTCAAAGATAACTTTTCAATTGTAGTGTATCAAACATCACTCCTTTGTTGTTTCATATCTACAATCTAATGCTGGATATAAATATGGCTATACCTCAGGCAAGAAGTATTGATACATAGGTCAAATGAGTTATACTCGCAGCTCTACATAATCCATCTCTTAAAGCAGTCAGTAATACAAAGATGCATATTGCAGTTTCAAATTTTTCCTTGTATGAATGAATACACTCACTTTTTCACAGACAAATTATGAAAGACATGAAACAGTTTCTGATGGGATGCAAGAACCCAAAGAGAAATTCACAAGATACTCAACTGAAAATATTTTTCTGATGTTTAGTAAACATTTTTATTTTTAATTTTGAGACAGGATTTCTTCGTGTAGCCCTAGCTATTCTGCAAATATTCTATTGACCTGACAGGTCTTGAACACACAGATATCCATGGATCTGCCTCCCCAGTGCTGGCACTGAAATCATGTAATGCCCTCAACAATCTTATCATTGTCACTTATGGAATGGAATTCAAAATTACAGAATTAAGTTGCATTGCTAAGAAAAATACATAAACCATTCTTCCTGTGACAAAGTGACTAGTATATTACAAAAATCGGATCTATAGACCAGGCTTAGTGTTGAAGAGATTGTACTGTTCTTAGAGAGAACTGGAGTTCAGTAACCAACACTAGGTTCATACACAACAGAAACCTATAACTCCAGTTACAGGCAATGTGGAACTATCTTCTGACCTCTGGAAGAACTGTACTCATGTGAATATATAGACATACACACAAAATGTAAATTTCCAAAAGCTTTTAAAAGTGACAATGAAGTTACATGTTCTAGTGTAGATTGATTTCAAGAACTAAGCTGAGTTGAAATGCAATGGTATAATATCATTTACGAAAAGCAGAACACAATACCACATATTATGCACAATATGAGGAAATGAATTGTCTTGCAGAAGAATGGGTTTGGTGCCACATAACTCTGATCTTTATACTTGACAGGCTGAGGAAATAGGCTATTTGTGCTACACAAATTAAGTACAGTTAGAAGAACATATGTAAACAAGAAAAGCAAAAGTAGGCTTTTTGAAGGGGCAATTTCTTTGTTCCAGAAGGCAAGGAGAAATAGGAGGAAGGCATGGGGGTACACTTCTAAACAATAACAAAAGGGGAAAGTGAGTGAGCCTATAAAGTGTCCAAACTGGTGTTCATTTACTGGACTTCCAGCCCTTAGGGCCTATACAATACTGAAGGAATAAAGCATTTATTTTTATTTTTTTTCTGGTTTGCTATTCTATGTTCCATTCAAAGATGTTGAATACTCTATCCAACAGTCTTAGAAAATGCCTAGATAACTACCAGTATTCCAGTCTCATAACGGAACCCTGACTCAGATAAAGAACATCAGTGAGCAAGTCTGAGCTACATAATGAAGCCCTTGATTCAGAGACACAACCACAGCAGAACAAAGGAAGAGAAATCCTAGACAACTGGTAAATGGACATAGCCAGACACAAGAGAACAAATAAGCTGTGATTCCATTGCAATAAGTCTCTAGAGGATGTAGAATACAGAGAAAGAAACCAGAGTGGAAAGGTAGAAGTTAGAGAAGAAGCAATTGGGAGATGGCATTTGATTAGGAGAGGTACTTCTTGAGATGGGGAAAGGGTTGTAGAAATGCAGAGTTAGTTGTACAGTGTTGCCTGTTATTGGTAACACTTGGCAATTCTAAAAATTTAAATAGTTGACTGACAAGAATGTCAAAGTCGATATTAGATATATTCAATTTTGAAAACAAAAACCACTTTAAAAAGTAGTCTAAGAAGAGAATGACCTACAAACATGGGAGCTTGCAAACAATCAAAAAATTACGCAGAATTAAGCAAGTAGCAGTGTGTCTTTTGTGTAGAGAACTGGAAAGGTAGACAAGGCTCTGTGTTTCCTCTAATCAAGCATGTCACAAGTTGCAAATGAAGGGGCTGGAAGAGGTATATGAGAGGATTTAGAGGGAGATGAGTAGGGGAGATGTGTAATTAAATTATATTTAAAAAAGAAATCAAGGAAAGCCCTAAGTGATTTTGAGCAAATAATTATATGCTGATTCTCATTTCAAAATAATAGTGTAATTTTTTTTAGCACAGTCTATCTGAAGGACAATATTGCAAGTGGATATGTCAATGGTATTGCCAAGCACCTATCACTGGAATGCAAGTTTGGAATCAGAATGGTAGCCAGAAGAGAATGTGCTGTGGTACATATAGAACAGATCTATAGCACAAAGCCAATAGAACTCACTGATACTTTGGCTGCAAGTTGGAGAGGTAGAAAGGACACCATTCATGCCGTGCCCCTCAATCACACAGTTGAAGTAATGTAGAAAACCAGGAAGATTAGTAAAATACAAATGAGTCTATTTTCTGTTTACATAGAAAATTCTATTCAGAAGGAAGGATTATCTGGGATCAGTGACAACTGACAAAAGCAGGGTGTGAAAAGAAGCAGGCATTTAAGTTTTCTGTGTCAAGGGATATCAATTTTAATTCTGATGTTAAATCCTATCTGCCATCTTAATGTGAGAATATAACTGTTGATGAAGGCTAGACAAGGTAACTCTCCTGGGAAGTGTCATGATTTCTTCAGTTTTGGATTGTTTGTTTTGTTTTTGTTTTCCCTACAAGTAGCTGGTGTTCAATCCCATGTAAAAATGAAGGTTCAAACTGATGTTCTCCATGGATCATGGCAAGTCATACTTTCAAAGAGGGGCACAGAACATTATAATGATACAAGAATTTCCCAAGGATCCCTAAAACCATTTAAAAACAGATCCAGTATTATTCTTTACATCCCATCTGAGTTAATTTTCTTATTTCTGTGATCAAAAACCTGACAGAAATTAATGCAAGGCAGAAAGGGTTTACTTCTGTTGAAGGTCTGAGGGTACACAGTCCATCATGGTGGTTAAGGCATTGTTACAGAGGTGAGACAGCTGCTCAAATGGCATCCACAGTCAGGAAGCAGAAAGAGATGTGTGATGGATGCTGGTGCTCAGAATGCTTTCTGTTCTCTCTCTTTCTCTCTCTCAACATAAAACCATAACCCATGGAATAGTGCTATGAATAGTTAAGGTGTGCCTTCATTATAAAATTCAATGTAATCTAGAAATATGCATCACCAGTTTGCCCAGAGACAGTTCTTCTCACTGATTCTATACCTCAATTTAATCTGAATAGTAAGCATAATTTTATCTAATCTAAGAAAAGTAGGAATAAATGAGTCATGATTCAAATGAAAAGAAACTCACATGACATATGTGGACATGGAGAAACCAGTCATTGTCGAATCTAATAGAGGGAAAGAAAAAGATCCTTGAGAGTAGAAACAAGGGAGTAGAAAATCCCTTCATCCCTCGGATCAAAAAAACTACAGCCACAAAAGGAAGTCATCCTTGTATCCATTCCTATGTTTAGCCAGAAGTTCTACTGATGAGTAAGTTCTTTATCTATTGAACCATTCATAAAGCAAATTGTTTCTTAAATATTAATTTCCATTTAGACTTTCCAATTAATTTCCAGCTAATATGTTCTGTCTGTGAATGTTACTCACACAATCTGAATAGCTTCATTGGTTTCATTTATTTATAACTTTATTTGTAATTGGGTGTTTATAGTGTCTCCTCTGGGATGCATACAATGTATTGCATGTTCCTTCCCTTGCAACTGAACTCAGCTCCTCCTTTCTCTATTAGTAAACAAGGTGCTGCTGTGAAGATCAAGAACATATGCCCTCTATTTCCCATTGAAGCCTGCTAAATTTTAAGGAGCACTAATTTGTAGTAGTGATCATAACTTTAGTTCAAGACAATTCTACAAATACAATACTGGAAAGCCTCCATACCAAATGACATGTTGTGGGCAAACCTGCATTTATTATTCTAATTGAGAATAACATTTGAGTTCACGCAAACTTTCCCAGTCTGATGTGACTTCAACACCTTCTTTTTATCTTATGCTGATGTCTGTCATTGTTACTATATTATCCAAAGAATGATCGTTGGATCCTATTTTACCCATATCACTATTGACTTTGCTTTCTTCGAATCTTCCCAGGCCTGAAATTTGTAAGCAACCTTTAATAAGTTTTCACAGTATAGATATAGATATAGGTATATGTATAGATATAGATATAGAAATAGATATACAGATAGAGATATTCTTAAAGAGATGTATGGGTATGGATCACAGCAGGATCCTCTAAAGGAGATTCTGAATGAATTATAGTTTAATTAAAACTGAAGTCAAAGCTGAATATACAGTGACTGAGCACTTGTATGGTGGCTGTCTGAACTAATTAGGTTGTAATTATATATAACCATGGACAAAACACTTCAATGGAGCATAGGTGGCTATAAAGGTGACAAGTCTCAAGTAATGAATATGTTAAATCAAGGGATGGTGATCACTAATCTGATGTAGGTTTCCTCACTCTGGGAACATAATATGGTGTGAAAACAATTTCCAACATTAGCCAAGGTGAATGCAGCTAAATTGTCACTAAAGTATCCAGAAGAAGACTTGGGAATACCACCTTGAGTATTCTCATCCTAGCCATGAAGTTTCTGGCTTTTACACAAAATGACGAGTGCTTAAGCAATGGCTATACATGAAAGGGTTACTTGAACTTGTAGTTAAACACAAGATTTTTGTACGCAATGGGGTGTGAGTACGTGTGCATGTACTCACAAGTATTTTCTGTCACATGAACATTTTTTCCATGCCCTGCTTTTTTTTTTATCATGGGCTTTGGTTCTAGAATTTAGGGTCTTTTGATTACCTAGCATTCAAAATGATCTCTGGAACTGAGCAGTTGTATGTACGAATGGGCATAGATATGTTATTTTGGCATAATTTTATGAGACAATGTTAAAAGTTCAGGTATTCTTTCATAGCATGTATGTGATAGATAAAGTACTAAAAAAAGGACAGTGTTAATTCCAGGCATGGATAAATTTGCTAAATTCATTATGGTTAGGAAACAGTGACAACTTTCTATTACAGTAATTCAACTTTTTGTTGCATTAAAAGCTAGAAATACAGATGTTTGTTTGGAATATTTCCTAAAGTAGCCTTAGCGTGTCTTAATGAATCCCATTTAACATGTGTTGTTGTTTCTTTTCTATTACATGTCTTTATTAAGTAAATTTATTATAACAATTGTATATGTACCCTGAAATAAAAGAAAATCATCTCTATGCACAGACACATATTCTTTAATTTTATATATTTTTCAATTCTTTGCCAGAACTGTGTATGCCTCCTCATCACCGTGCTCTATCTTCAGAAGCCCTGTTGATCACAGACGCTTCAGCACACTTTTTGCACTAGGCACCAGGTGTATCTCTAATTTATATCATTGCTATTGATATCATCAATAATTATGTAAAATCTTAATTTTAGGAACAATTTCATGCATCTCAGTCTGGCCCCATTCTTACTATGTAGACTAAGATGACTCTGAATATCTGATATTCCTGACTTCACATGGCTAGTTCTGAGATCATAGTCATACATTACTACCTTATTTTATGTGGTGCTGGTGTTCATGATGCTTGGGAACTACCCAAAGCTTCATGCTTCTAGGCAAGCACTCTACCAGCTGAACTACATCCCTAGAACCCTTGTGATTTTCTAAAGAACTAAATTTTTGTTGAAATGAATAAGTGAGAGTTGGCATGTAAGAAAAAGAAGACATAAGACAGAGTGGCAGGCACTCACAGTTGAAGCACATGAAGATATGGACCATGGGCTCTGTGTTCTTCTTCACAATGATGCCTCTTTTTCAATCCCTCATTATCATTATGTAGGGTATCAGCTTCCACAGTTTACTGCTTTCTATCCATCCTTCATATCAATCCACAGTTCTGTGTCCACTCTTACAGCCAAAGAACTTTTTCACTAATTTATACTCAAGATACACTCAACCATAATTTTTCAACTATCAATAATTTAGCAGGTGTCTTGATATTTGTATACTCAATAGTTACTTCCAACAACTCATAGCTTATAGACTTCATCTAAATCTCAGTTCTGACTTTTTCTCAGATCTCTTTAGATTAAAGGTGAAAGATCTATTTCTCAAATATTTTCCATCGGAAAGAAGTATATGGTAATGTGGTAGAGAATTTGTGTTCTCTAAAATAGGTTAAAATATTCACTTGGCTTTGTTTAAGAAGGAGAATGTGAAAGATGTCTGCCTCCTCTACAGTTTGAAGGTACATTAGTATAGGAATAGTACAGAAATCAAAGAAAACTGTTTTGTGTTTAACTTTTAAAGAACCCTATGAAGCCAAGCATAGAGCTGTACAAAACCCTGCCTTTCTTCTGCCATCACCAAAATCTTTTGCATGCAAAACAAAGTTAAAATAATGTGTGGGGCAGCAGTGGTTGAGAGCATGGCTTCCTTACGGAGGTTCCAAGATCAAGTCCCAACACAGATGTCCAGTAGCTCATAATTGACTTCCTGTAACTTTACCCACAGACATTACAACACAAATTTTTGGCCTCTGGAAGGAAGCTAAAAACTTCTAGGTATAGGTCTACATATACTTAGAACAGAAAGAAACAATATTATATGGGCATTTAAATCTTCTCCAATCATTTTGTTGCGGTTTATTTATTTTGTTCTCAATGTAACCTACAATTAAGCAATATTTGTAAAGAAATAATCTCCCAGGATGCCTATATTCATGGCAGAAGCCTTTTGCCCTGTCACAAATGATGTTCTGTGTCTCCAAGATGAGGGTGTTAGACAAAAATATTTTATATATTTTCTAAAACGTCAAAAGATACTCAACTGAACTCTCTTTGTATAATCACGTTAGTCAAAATTAATCACATTTGCCAGGCAGTGGTGGCACACTCCTTTAATCCTAGCACTCGGGAGGCAGAGGCAGGTGGATTTCTGAGTTCGAGGCCAGCCTGGTGTACAGAGTGAGTTCCAGGACAGCCAGTGCTACACAGAGAAACCCTGTCTCGAAAAACCAAAAAAAAAAAAAAAAAAAAAAATTAATCACATTAGTCAAAAACAGAATCACTAAAACAAATCCCAATTACAACAAAAAAACAACTGAAATTGTTTTCCACTATTGTTATTGTTGCTGTATCAGACAAAAATAAATCTATTTGTTACCAAGTAAAGTTATTTTTGCAGGGGAAATTTTGTACTGACTAGACTCTGTTCACTCACCATTCGTAGGGTGGTGAAGTGGCCAACGTCTTTTCAGTGAGGCCTGCAGTTCCTTCTACACAATATCAGTAAGAAAACATTTGGGGTGGCATGGGCTGGCAATTGGGCTTGCAACGGTAAATTATGACATGTACTGGGAGCAGTGAGATGGATCAGTAGGTGAAGACACCTGTTGCCAAAGCTGAAAACCTGAATTTGATCCCTGGGATACATACAGTGGGAGAAGGAAAAGACTCCCGTAAATTATACTCTGACATCCATATGTGTGCCATCACTTGCATAAATAAATAAATATTCAACTAAACATACATAAAATTAGTAATCTATAAATACAGAACTTAAATGTATACAAAAATGAAATAAAGAAATGGATTGGCAGGGCAGAAGATATAGTAAAAATTCTGTGAACTTGAAACATACCCACACTTAGAGATAGTGTGGAAATACATGTGTCTTCCCTTTTCCCCATCTCTGAAGCAATAAAAAAGAATATGTACATGGATTTCTGCCTAGTAATACAGAAAAAACAGAGCATGTGATTGAGACATTTTAGAAAAAATGAGTATACATATTGTTTTTTTATAAAGGCAACTTGGTTTTGTAGGTATAAGTTAAAGAACTCCTGCATAGCATAAATTCTGTAAAATTTGATATAAAGAGAGGAGCTTAAGATTCACGAAAATGTATTACTCAGATTGTTGAGTCAAAAAGCTTAAATATGGAGCATATAGATAACAGAGTTTTCCACAGTGGAACTATGTCCAGGTGAGAAGAGAGTAGCATCTGTATGTGTGTCACTTATATCTGAAAGAACCTTCCCTTCCATGCATGGGAAGTAGTTGTCTATACTGAAATGTACTAGATGTAGCTCTTGAGAGAAATAAAAGAAAATATTTTCCTTTATAGTCAGGTGTCCAAGTCAGGAATACTACTAGTGATATTTGCACTTCCTCAGAAATCCCACATTCAGGGGTCACATTAGTAAATAAAACCATGTGATCTTGTTAAAACATGAGACTTTTCATTGTTTCTGAGATGTGAGGCAGAACAAGGAAAAATGAAACAGCAACCTTGGCTTAGGGTCAGATATAAGCTGAAAATGACAAGAGTTTTTAAACAGACATGGGAGCATGTGAATCCTGTGATATCTGGCACACATCAGGAGTCAAGGACCACTCCCACTTGACTACATACCATAATCCTCTGTGTAGAGTTGAGTTGCTGAATCAGTACTCTATTTTCAAACATCAAAATGTAGACAAGAAGGGTCATCCTCATTTTCTTTCAGAAATAAAAATCTAAATGTCCCTTTGTCTCACTTTGAAAGGATAAATTAAAAGATCATGCAATATTATTAAATCCAAGGAAATATCTCGTGTCAAGGAAACAAAACAAGAGTCACAGGCAAAAGTCCACGTTTTTCAATATATTTACTATAGGGAAGAGAAGTAAACTTTAAGTACCATTTCTTGTTATCCTATTTTAGTTTATGGAGCATAGGTACTATAAAATGTGAGATAAGATAGCAGTGTGGCTGAGAAGCTAATTGAAAGATGAGCAGAAATTAAAAAGCCAAACAGCTCAGTAACATAAAGGAATTTGTTTGTGAAACCAAATATCTACTAACACAATTATAAGCAATACCCATTATGAAAATGAAAAGGACCTTTCTAAAAGCACATTAAATTATATTGTGGACATATGTGTCAACTTGAATTTAGATGCCTCTAAATATGGAGGAAGGGGTATCTCAATCAAGATGGCAAAGTGTTGTTCCTTTTTAGAAATATGAAGGAGGTTAAATAATATTCCCCACTTTGTCCTAGTCAAAACATAGGATAAGTGTGTTTTAGATTGGATACTAGCTAACACTACATAATTTGAGTCCAGAGACAAATCCTCATAGAACAGTGATGGGATTAGTGAAGTGATTTCTGGATGGTCAGTATTCATTAGGCAATGAGGAGTTTGAAGAGCAGATCTTAAAGGACATAGTCAGGAGATTGTTAGTGAAAGAGTGTGACCTATTTGCATGCTCAGAAATAGTGGTTCTTATAAAGTGACCAAGGTAGATTTTCCAGCCAGTGATCCGGCTGTTTTTACCCCATTGCCTCCATTAAAGAATGGCTAAAATTTTTGGGTATGCATTTGATGAATGCTTTTTCTGCTTAATTTTGTAAAAATAATATTTTAAAATATAGAGGGTATTAGATTCCCCCAAATGGAAATTAACAGTGACTATGAGCCATCCTTTTCTGTGGATTTAATATTGATCCTCTGCAAGTGTAATACATACTATTAACTGTCCAGTCATCTCGCCAGTTCCTTGTATAAATAATTTAAAAAATGATTCTTGATGTTTAATCCCAAGGTAGTTGAATGAATAAAGTTATTCTAGAGCTAATATTTGGAAATTTAAAGTAATATGCAATGGTGATATACTATTATGAAAGAGAGACAATGGGCATAAAATGTTTATTTAACATAAGAAAGGCTAAAGTGCAATCAGTAAGCAGTAATGTGCTGAAACAGAGATTTTCTAGGGCAGAAAATAACACAAGACTTTATCAACAGAAGAGGCTTATCAGATACTGAGGTATCTTCTTATAAGTTCACAATATTTTGCATGTACATATTTGTGTATGGGTGCATGGGTCTGTAGGTACATGTGCACACACATGAATGAGGAAGCCAAAGGTCAATGTTTGTTAACTTTTTTCATTCATTCTTCACCATATTAATTTTGAGATAGGATCTCAAACTGACCCTGGAGTTATTGATTCAGGCTGGCCACCAACCCACTGGAATCCTTTCTTCACCATCTCCCTGGCTTCTGGCAGATCAGCTTGAAACACAATCCCCTGAGTTTTTCCATGTGTTCTGGAGACTGAACTCATATTGTCATGCTTGTATGATAAATATTTTACCATATGAGCCATCTCTTTCCAAGCCCCAAACATTTAATTTTAAATATCTTGAAAACCAGTCTGTAGCCTGGATTCCAGCAGAAATGGCAGAACACAGATGATTGAAAATCAGTGTGTGTGACAAAGTGATATAGATAGAAAAGCTTCAGATATAGTCTAATTTGGTAGATTTCTTTAGTGTACTGCCTCTTAGGCTCTTGAAACCCTAATTTTAGAAATAAGATGTGTGTGTGTGTGTGTGTGTGTGTGTGTGTGTATGAGAGAGAGAGAGAAAGAGAAACAGACACAGAGACACAGAGGCACAGAGAGTGACAGAGACAGGACAGAGAGACAGAGAAACAGAGACAGATAGAGATTATGTAAATTATGTATAAGCATTTGTTCTCAGAAGCAATAAGAGGACTCTAGATTCCCTGAATCTGGAGTTACAAGCTGTTGTGAACCTCTCACTGAAAGTGATAGGAACCAAACCCTGATCCTCTCACAAGCAGATAACATTCTTAATTGCGGAACCTTTACTCCATCCTAACATATTCTAGTTCTTCTCATTATCCTTCATGAAGAACAATCCATTTTTCTCAACTATTGATACACAGAGACATTTTTAAAATATGATTTTGGAGTGTTTTTTTTTTTCATCAAAATATTCTAGTAAAATAAATAGGACTTTGTAAAAAAAAAATGTTCTGAAGACCAATATTACATTTTTGATTTAAGGAGCTGGTTTGATGAGTTAGAAAATTTTCATGTAAAGTTAGGCTCAATAGCGAACATGTCTTTAACCCAATGCAGACCCAGTATCAGTGGAATCAGAGGCAGAAGGGATATCAGAAGATTGTGGGCCAGCGGGCCAGAGTACAATGCAAAGAAGAGCAACAGGCCTTTTTTAAAGCAAGTCAGATGGTGAGAGTAGACAGACAACATTGCTTTCTGGAACACATATACAATCACACACTGGAATATGCTCATCACCCCCCTTTTGCAAACACTGACAGAAATATTTAAACATATATTAATGATATAATTATAATTTCAAACATGTAAAATACATTGTATGAAGCCCTGCAAGAAGTAATTAAATAGTTTATTTAAAATTTATTAAAATCCAATATGTCACAGAAGAAACTTTTCAGTGACATTGTGTTTCCCTGCATCATTTCCAGGAAAGTAATTTAACCATTTGTGAATTAATTGGCTCTTTCAAACACATTCTTTCTAATGAATGACTATCACTCATTTGAACAGAGTAATGTCCTGAACAGAACACCCATCTTCTGTTCCATATATTTTTTCTAATCTGTGAATTATAAGCACAATTTATTCCAGATAATCAAATAAAGGCTTTATAAGGAAGAATAAAAACATATTTTATGTGGTAGTTTGAATGAAAATGGCCCCCATAGGATTCGTCACAATTTATTGAAGTTGTTTGTTGGAGTAGTATGACCTTCTTAAAGTAGGTGTGGGAAGAATTGTGTCATAGTGGATGGGCTTTGACTTTTCAAATGCTTAATATAGGCCCAGTGACTCACACTTTTTCTATTGCCTGTCATTTCAGATGTAGATCTCTTAGCTCCTTCTACAGCACCATGCTTGCCTGAACACTGCCTTGCTTTCTGTCATGATTATAATATACTAAACCTCTGGAAATGTAAGCTAGTATTAGTTAAATATTTTACTTATTAGAAGTTGCATGGTGTTCCTTCAAAGCAATACAAACCCTGTGAAGCTTATGCATTAGCTACTTTTTCTTATTGCCCAAATAAAACATACAACAAAAAGCAACAGAAACAAGGAAGAACATATTTGGGTTTAGAGTATAAGAGAATACAGTCCATTGTGAAGAACAATGGAGGTATATCAGCCAAAGTATGTTGGACACATTGATTGCATATGCCCTCAGGAAGCAGAATGTGAACAAAAAAAAATTAGGCTATAAAAGAAGAACTGTGAGGTTCTGAAAATCGTTGAAGGAAGAACCGAGATTTAGATAGTATTTAAAGCTTTCACTCTGCAGAAACAACCTACATGCAGGGATAAAACATTCTTGGAAATGGCGACCCTAGAAAAAGGCACTCAGGCCTTCTTGTAGGGAATTAGGGAAGTTTTCAAGAAGGATTAGCTAATCTAAAATTTCATTGCTAGGTATTAGGGGGTCACAGAAGTGAGCTTCTGATTGGGTTATACAATCTGTTTAGTGGTCTAAACTATGTCATGAACATTTAACAACAGGATGATACATGTCTGCCCAGCACAGAAGGTCCATCCTAAGGTAAGGTATTTTCCCATTCTTGTGGTTAGCTCAAGTCTGTTCTTTGGGAGATGGTTGCATGACCTTGTTCCTGGATTTTCTGGTCTATTCCCTATAGCCCAGTTCCTGGTCATACAGTTTGTTCTTGAAGCTGGTACCTTATGGTGTCTTTTTTCAAAATCAGACCTTGTCTTTAAATGGAGACAAATGTGCTTTATGTAATATTTTCAGAACTAGTCTATAAAAACAAGGCCTAAATCCAGAGACTCACTTCCTCTAGCAAGAGTCTGTCTCCCAATTGTTTCACCACCTCTCTAGTCAACACTACTGAAGGCCTCTAGCAGGCTGGGGCCTGGTAAATATGGTGCTGGCAAACTTTGCCCTTAACTCTCTCTTGTAAACCATAAATCTAGCCATCATTGTCTATTTTCTTATTTGTACACTTTCTTACATCAAACTTCTTCCTGATACTGATTACCACATTCCAGCAATCAAAAGATCCCTTGTGCTCACCTAATTAACATGCCAAATCAAAATATAACATCAAATTCTAGACCATTTTATTACAGACCTCCCGTTTTTCTCTTCTTCAAAATTAGAGCTGCAAAAATGTTTGCTCCTGTTTTTCTGCCTGAATCAGAAAGCAGACACTTTTAGTTTAATTCCCCAGCTTAATAAAAACTTTCTCTCGGAAAATAGATGTTTAGATGTGGTTTGAGCTTAATTTGGGATCCAGGATGGAGGCCCTACATCAACTACCAGGTAGAGATTAAGTGATCAGTGTGATTAAGTGAGCATGTGATCATAGTTGACATTTAAATCACAATTTGTATGATATATATCAGATTTGTTTTTTAATTGTATATATGTGTACATGTCTTGTCATCTGTATTTATGCATGGATACAATATAATATTCAGAAAGCAGTATTAGGTCCCCTGGAACTGTAGTTAAAAGCAGGTGTAAGCAAACTAATGTGGATGCTGTGAAGGGACTTCTGGTTATTGGTGAAAACGTGGTCATAACCATTCTTCCATATCTTTGGCTCCTTGCCATATAATTTTGAAGCTCACCAGAAAGCATAACCTACAGGATTGCTGAAGGCATATATTTAGATAACATTGAGCTTGGAGTTCCAGAATATGCACAATATAAGCACATATTCCCAAGACATTTTAAATTTGAAATGAATTTGAACCCCCATACAAATACTACAGTTACATTTCTATTTTAATGACATTTTCATTATTTTAATAGTTATGGAAATGCATAAGAATATTGTAAATTAATAAAACCGCATACTGGGAAGCTCCAGGAAATCAGTCCGTAAGCAGATGTTAAGTGTACAATGTAGACTATTCTGGGTTCTACTTAACACTTGCTTTAAGAATCTCTTTAACATATGCAGTGATATACCCAGCACTTTTTTATCCTGTTGTAAGGAATGGAGGCAGTCACAACATATCTGTGCATTCAAATGGCTTTTTCAGTGTCTTGATTGATTTTTAACAAGGTTAGGCTCAATTTGTTACTGCCAACCAGATCAAAAGTTTGTAATATCTGGGGTGACAGGATACAAGGTATGCCTAAATCATTTCTTTTTCTTGCTTAAAATGTATTTAATTACATATTTTGACTTATTCTGGGCTCTGATTTGAATAGAAGTGCTATTAAATTCTTATATAGCACAGAAATATAGAATTATACATGCACATGTGTTACAGTATTAATCAATACTTCAATTTTAAGAATAAACCTAAAACATACTGGACTACAGGAATGATTAAGCAAGTAATGTGCTTCCTGTGCAAGTGTAAGGACATAAGTTTGGATCCTATGTACTCAGTAAAAGCCAGTCACATACTAATCCTAACTCTTCTGCAGTGAGAAGATAGGTGGCAGCAAGAGAATTCCAAATCTCACAGGTCAGATAGTCTTGAATATGCAGCATCAAGGAAAAGAATTCAGTCAATGTGGATGGCAAGGATGGACATCCAAGGTTGTCTGCTGAGTGCATTCACACACACACACACACACACACACACACACACACACACACACATTGATAAAATAAAAACTGTAACATAAAATAAAAGCATGTGCATGTCATGTAAATGGAAATGCTGAGATAATAATCTTTTCTAGCAACGCCCAGGAACATATGTGACACCCTTACATTTGTTGAAAAATGAGAAAGACATGGTTTCTGGCTTACAGAATTTTGTGCAATGGTTATAGTCTTGTAGTACCTTAGGAAATATTTTTCCGTCTTTGAGAATGTATACATTTCTACCTTATTATAAGCAGCAGATATGTCACAGAGGTACAGTAGGAATATAAATACATAACCTTATACTCTAAAATGTCAGCACTTCTCACTTGCAGTTGGTTTAGCCCAACCAGAACTAATGTTAAGCTTCTGTTGGAGGGTTTTTAAAACTCTGACTTTACTGACTGGTAATGTTTCTCAAAAACAAATCTACAATATTCTGGGAAAAGATTATTATGTATTATGAGTAAGTTCATCACACACCATAAATGCCAGGATGGAGAAATACCTTGCATAAAGCACATTCTACACTTTAAGACTGTATCTATCTTTAAGATTAAAAATAGATCTGCCTATCTATATCTTTCTATCTATCTATCATCTATCTATCAATCATCTGTCTAGTGTGTGTGTGTGTGTGTGTGTGTGTGTGTGTGTGTATGAATGCATTTTAATGTGTGTTCTATGATATATAAGTTGCAAGATTTTTCCCTGTCCAATTATATTAGTGCAGAGGAAGCCTGTGATTGCACAGGAAAAAAGGAGGTAGAGCTGAGAGTTGCAGAGACAAGGAATGTCTCAGCAGAGAAGGAGGAAGAAAGATGGCAGCAGTAACCAGCTACAACCAGTTATGATATCACAAAGTTAGAAAACTGGGATAAAGCTTTTATTATTATCAATTGGCTCTGAAATTATTGAATTGGCATCTTATAAATTGTGAGTTTATTGGTACATAAATCTGATTGGTTAACTATAATCTTAAGACTTTTAATTCCATTGGGTAATTGGGTGTTGAGATGGCTGTCCACTGGGTATGTGGGGAACTTGGTCCCCTGCTGGAGATATGGTGGACAAAGGGACCACCAAGTGAGACACACCAGGTGGGAGGCAGATAGTTGGTGGGCCAAGAGACCACAAGAATGCGATCAAACAGTGTGAGTTCTGGGGCCTGCTGGTTGCCAGCACTATCACCGAAGGTGCTGGTTCATGTTTTTATTATTTTCTACAACACACATATGTGAAGGTCAGAAGAAAACCTGCAGGACTCAAATTTTCCCATCTACTGTGTAGGTTGCTGGGATCATAATCAACTCTTTATGCTTTGTGGCAAGAGGTTTAATCCCTTAAATCATCTTTCTGGCCCATGTTCTAATTTTGTGTTCCTCTTAGATTTTCTTCTTAAGTAAGATTATGACAACTCTTTACCTCAATTTCCCATGTAGCTCTTTTCATAGACTTAGAATCAATAATTCTGGTCCCTTTACATTGTTTTTAATCATTGTTTTAGAATCATGTTCTCAATCTTGTTTGTAGACTCCCCTCCTGAGTTTCCACAGGATTTTAAACATCTGTTTACTAAAACATTAAGCATTCCTTTGTAATTGTCATTTTTTCTTTAGGATATACCTCTATATTTATGCCTGTGGACATAACTAAACAACAACTATAGGTTACAATATTCTCTCTCTCTCTCTCTCTCTCTCTCTCTCTCTCTCTCTCTCTCTCTCTGTGTGTGTGTATGTGTGTGTGTTTGGCCTCCACATATACATTTAGAAGCTTTCCTGCAAAAACCAGATGCCAATATTAGTCTCTTTGCATTTTCATTAGCACATTAAATATATAAAAGATTAAATTTCATCATGACATTTTCATACTTGTGTATGATATATTTTGAGTGTATTTATTATCTTATTCTCTTATTTCAGAGTCTCTCTTGGTAATCCTCTTTTTATCTAGGCCCTTTCAGCTTTTATGTCTTTTCTTTTTTAGTTTTAATTTTTATTTGTATTGTAACCTGAGGTTCATTACAGATGCTTATAGGAGCTCTGTGAAGTATTTATTTACAGAAACATGGGCAGTTAACCAAGGGGTACATCCAAGTGGACAGTGTCCTTCTCTCTATTTTATGGTAGCATTCCTGAGGAGCTCTAAACAAATATTTATTTATCTGAATAGAGAGCCTGTGAAGGAAGACAAAAGTATGCACACCAGCAGAGTCTAACATGGTTTAAATAAGAGTTGTATTGGGGTTATTTACTAAAGAATGAGTGAAGGGTTCTTTATGGGAGCAGAAAAGAGACTAAAAACATTGCTGGTTGCTGAAGAAACAAATAAAAAAGCAGACATGGGAATCATGGAGCCATAGTATGCCACCACATACTAGAAAAACATGAGCTAAACTAAAGAGAAGTGTTTACAATTAGAATGTGCAGGTATCTATACAGAAACAAGAAAAAGTTCATCAAATACCCAGGAATACTATGTAATTCAGAAGAGTTACATTGACATTGGTGTCAGTTAGAATAAAGAAGACAAATGCTTTAAAACGGGAACAAAATACTTGGCTTCTTTTTATTATTAAACCAAAGATATAGAGTCAAAAATCAGGTTGAATAAATAGTGCAGCAGTAAATTAGACTGTTTTCTAGTAATGGAAGATAATGTCTGTAACAGAAAAATTAATATCCCAGAGGACATAAGAAGAAGCCTTTTAGAATAAAGCATGAGAAAATAACTTGCTATAAGTAAAAGAAGAACTTTGTCAAGGAGCAGTCCTGTTGACTTTTCACCCAACGGCTGTATATCTTGTCTGCTGAAGCTAGGATCTGAGAACCTCAAAGAATAGGGAGGACTCTCTTTCTTTGTTCTCTTATACGTGAATATAACAATGAAAGCATTGATCCACAGAAAGTTGTATGAGTTCAGAAAACCATGAGCAGAAAAAAAAAAATACAAGTAAATGCCAGTAAAAATATACCAAATATTCACAGAGCAGGCCTTTCCCAGAACTCTCTCAGGACAGAGCAACATGGCACATTTGCCTGGTATGGAGTATAGGTTATATCTGGAAAAGCATGCAAGAAAGGCAGAAAGCCATAATCAGATTCAGAGTACACAGACAAGGATGAGTTCTATAGCTATTTTCTGATATCCAAACAGAATAAATACATCTTATATATTGAATATAATTGTTTGTCCCAAAGACACAAAATCACACCCTAAAACAATTCAGATAACAAAATACACTTGTTTCAAAGGCTTCTTCCCTTTGTTCTGTATCCTCTTTCGCAGGTCTCTAGGTCATTGTGCACCATGGGCTATCCTTTTGACCATGCTTTGACACAGCCTCCCACACCCATGCTGACAGAACATGCAGTGTGTGACTTGCATAACTTCAGAGATCGATACCTGCTTGAATGCATGTGATCTCATGGTAATCATACCGCTTCCCATCTTTGTGCACTAGAGAGTGAGATGCAGATATGATACAGAGAAATTTCTTGAAGTCTGAATGTGGCAAGGTAAGCCTAGAACTATAACAGATGTGACTTTGTGGATCCATACTAAAGTAAATAAGAATTAAAAATTAGAAATTAAATAAAAAAATATGCTTAAACTAAAAAAGACATCATGTCATGGAAGCTTCAGTGAGTCACAGTGTGTCTTCTATAGTAATATATGTACAATAAATAAAATTCATATACAACAAATTCATGGCAGATAGAGTGACTGCTCACACACAGCACAGTAATGTTAGTAAAATCTCAAAAAACATAGCAAACTAACAATAATCATCTAGAAAGGCACCCAACTTCTAAAAAGGTAGATTTTTAATTTTTAGTGTGGGCTAAATTTATGAACTTTCATAGAAACAGAGGACTAAATTATTCCTGTAACAAGAGTGTGAAATGATTCTGAATTATATGCTATTGAAGATTACTGTGAGCACTGTTGATACTTCCCTCTTTTAAAAATTAGTTTTTCATTGAATTCTCTTAGGTGAAAATCTTAGTTGGCAATGATAACAATGTTTGTGTAAATTTTATGACTATCATACTTCTAATAATTTAGTGAATGATTGAATATAAATGCAATGTATCATGTAAATGTTCAATAGAAACAGTGTTTTAATCCTAAGTTTGTATCATGCATGATGAGAATACAAGGGTGTGGGGGTTAATGAGGATTGTGAACAACTTGATGGTCTTTATATTCCTCAAAGGGACAAGACTCTTGGTATATCTGTAAAGCAACTTCTAAGTTGGATAAAATGCTGTGGGAAAGCCCACACTAAATATGGGGAGGCACAATTCATTCCATAGATGAGGGACCTTTGCCAAAAGAACTGGAGAAATCAAGAAGACCTACAGCATTTGCCACTCATGTTGACTTGTCCAGGCATAATTCCACAGCACCATGAGAAGTAACACATACACAGGTTTTATAAAGTAATGCCCATAATTTGGAGGATTAGGGCTAAAATCAAAGACAGAAATTTTTATGGAATGTATTGTCAGATGGGCGCTCTTAATGGACCAGAATACAGCTAAATGGCAGCTACTGTCATTTTTACACAAGGTAGGAAATGCCAACCTCAATTGATTTAAAGCCAGAAACAGTTTGTTCTTCTCTAAAATTTTCATCAATTGGCTTCTACTGAAAAACAAAAACAAAAGTACCATTGAGATTTGGACAATGTTAATATCGTCAAAGCTAATGCAACAATTAATTTAACAAATACTACAGTGAAATAAAATTAATATTCCTTAACCTTACGTTTACTCTCATCTACTGAAGCTAAGGAATAGAGAGATAGATGGATAGTTATATAATGTATTCCATTGTAATTTCTAGTAACAGTGCCATGTTTGTGTGTACTAAGCAATGGATGTCACTCTAGTACTACATTTTCTCATCTTCAACATTTAGACAGAAAAAACAGTGACCATAGAGTCAATCATTGCCATTGATCTGTTACTCTCAGCTGTGTCAGTAATTAATTGGTTGTTCTAAAAAAATATTCACCCATTATTTTGATTTCTTATAAGTAACCTGTGTTCAGGAAAGTATTGTTCTTTGCCAATAACACAATAACAAGCCTTGTGTTTGGCAGAACATCATAGGAAAAGTATTTTCTGATGATCTATATTGTCTTTCACACTATGATACAAGAATTTCCTTGCCTATCTGAATATTCTGTGGTTCTCTGTCTCTATAAGCTACATCTTCTCTAGTTTTTGAAATCTGTGCATATTTCCAGATCTTGAACCAGAGAAGAAAATAGTCATGAGATGTACTCAATAGGGAGCCTGCATCTTTAGTTCCAAGGTTCTTATTCTTTCAGTCAAGAAGAAAGGAATCATGAATGTGAAATTGAGAGGCCAACAAAATAAAGAGGAAAATATTTTTTCTATTATAAATTAGAAGGTAGCTCATATTTCAGGTGTTATTTTACCATCATTACATTTTGTGGTAGTTAGTACTGATTGTAAACTTAACAGTATCTAGAATGCTTTTGGAAAACAAAAATTTTCTCAGCATGTCTGTGAAAGAGTTTGTATTGATTAATGGAAGTGGGAAGATTTACCCTGAATGTGGGCTGCTTTACTTATGTTCAGAGTGCTAAACTGTATGAAATGAAGGAGTTGAGTATCAGCATTCATCCCTATCTGTCTCCTGAATGTAGATGAATGTGATTAACTATTCCTGGTCTTATTTCTATGTCTTCCCCACTGTGATGAATTGGCCAACTATGATGGGCTTCTCAACTGTTATGGACTTCTGCATTGTAATGGACATCCCCACTGTGATGAACTTCCCCACTGTAATGGACTTCCTCCACTGTGGTACACATCCCCACTCTCACGCACATCCACATGGTGATGGACTTCCCTACTGTGATAGACTTCCCAATGTGGTACATTTCCCCCACTGTGATGGACTACCCCATTGTGACAATTTTCTCATGTACTTTATCATGGGCCATGAGGAAAATAACTAATGAATAGATCCTTTATATAAACTTGCTGTAATTCTGAATAGATAGGAGATATGGGGTAAGAAGCAAAGTAATTTAAGAAATTTGGTTAAATCTAAGTTTCATACTTCAGTGTGGCAACTAGGGCATTGCTCAATTGCAGAATTGCAGAGAGAGAGAGAGAGAGAGAGAGAGAGAGAGAGAGAGACTATTCCCTGTATAAAAATCCTAAGATAAAATGTAAAAAACAAAACAAAACAGCAAAACAAAACAAAAACAAAGGGCAATTCTCTGGCAATAGTTGTTTTATGCATGCATTCCTAACTCAATGGGACATCTACATGTCTAGCGGTGCTTCTCTTAATAGGACTTGCATCTAAACTCTCTCATAATCTGTAATTTTTACTTTTGATCAACAGTGTCTAGCCCACTAACTTAGGTAATAGTATCTTTGCTAGTTAGATTTCTACTACAACAGATATTTTTCACTATTAATTTACAAAGTGAAAAAGGCTTATTTTGACTCACAACTACAATATCTTGATCCAGTCTTACTTGGACTTGGGGTAAAGAAACACTTCATGCTGATGCAAAACTGCAAATCTCATTGATCAGGAGTAAAAAGGTTCTATGATGCTCTGTGTTCTGGGCAGCTTTATATCAATTTGACAAACCCTGAAGTCATCTGAAAGAAGAAAACTTCAATAAAGAAAATGACTCTATAACACCGGACTATATTCTAGCCCTGTTGGGCATTTTCATAGTTACTGGTGTGGGAGAGCCTAGCCCATTTTGGGTGATGTTCCTGGGATCTATAAAAAAGTGAACTGAGCAAGCCTTGTGGAGCAAGCCAGCGAGCAGCAACCCTCAATGTCTTTGGCATAAGAACTTGCTGTCAAGTTCCAGCTCTGTTTCTGTTTCCATCTTGACTTCTGCCAGGAGCCATCAAGGAAAAGGTGAAAACTAGCAGGTAATCTTCTGGAGATGGATGTAATGTTATTGACAGATTCATTTCCTTATGTAAAACTGTGGAGACTACCTTTTAGGAAATATCCCTGCTATTAATATGCTTTTCCTGTTGATATATATATACTAGGTCTTAGCCTGCCCTTTTCAATTGATCTCTTCAGAAAAAAATGAAGATGCACTGTCTTGTAGTGATAATATATAGACAAATAGATGATTTCTTCATTCTTAATAAGGATTCTATATAAGAATTCCTAAAATTATATTAGTAATTATTAAGATATTTTATAATAGAAATGCTATTAAGTTCTTTCTGATGTCAAATCTTCAATGAGAAATCTGTCAGTATTCAAGTTTCACCAGTTAATTGCTTCTAAGTTAGCAAGTAGACATCTACAACTTAGAGGGTATCCCAAGTCAAACAATTAACCGAAGGTAATAAAAAGGAACAAATGATTTAGTATAGGTACATGAACAGAAAATGAAGTATTGACTGGGTTTATCTATATGGAGCTTCACTTATAATTTAGTCACAGATTTATGGTTTCTTAACTTTCAATTAACCTGTGGAATTACTGACAAATAATGAACATATAGTCATCTAATTACATTTAAGGCATATGAATATAAACATTCTTGTCACAAACTTCTTATTGAGCTTATGATATAATTTATGTTTAAACTTCTAGTGAACTTACTCATGTAAAAAGGATGGTTGGATAAACCTTGTGATCTATTCTCTTAGAAAAAGGTACAAAATAAATCTAAGAAACATGACATTGGAAGGCATAGCACTGGGAGTAAACAAAATTGAGAGAAAGACTGGGCTTGTCCAAGGATGTGGAGAAAGAGGGACCCTCCTCTGTTGCTGGTGAGATTGAAAGCTGGTACAACCTCTCTGGAAATCAGTTTGATGGATTCTCAGAAAATTGGCCATAGTACTACCTGAGGACCCAGCTATACCACACCTGGGCATATACCCAGAAGATGCTCCAAAATGTAATAAGGACACATGTTTCACTATGTTCATAGCAGCCATATTTATAATAGCCAGAAACTGAGAACAACCCAGATGTTTTCAACAAAGGAATGGATACAGAAAATGTGTTACATGTACACAATGAAATGCTACTCAGCTATTAAAAACAATGACTTCATGAAATTTGCAGGCAAATGGATGGAACTTGAAAATATCATCTTGAGTGAGGTAACTCAGTCAGAAAAGAACAAACAAGGTATGTACTCACTGATAAGTCGATATAACCCAAAAGTTTGGAATACCCAAATTTCAATTCACAGACCATATGAAGCCTAAGAAGAAGGAAGACAAAATGCAGATGCTTCAGTGTTTCTTAGAATGGTGAACCAAATACTTACAGTGGGAAATATTGAGACAAAGTGTGGAGCAGAGACTCAAGGAAAGTCCATCCAGAGACTGCCCCACCTGAGGAACCATCCCATATACAGCCACCAAACCCAAACGTTCTTATGGATGCTGGGAGGTACTCTTGATGGAAGCATGATATGCTTTCTCCAGAGAGGCCCAGGCAGAGCCTGACAAATACATAGGTGGATGCTCACAGCCAACCATTGGACTGAGCATGGGGTCCCAGATTGAAGAGTTGGAGAAGGGACCGAAGGAGCTGAGGGTGTTTGCAGCCCCATGGAGGGAACAACAGTGTCAACAACCCAGATGTCCCTGAATAGAAGAATGGATACAAAAACTATGGTTAATTTACACAATGAAATAACAGTCATGTATTAAAAATGAGGCCTTCACAAATTTTGTAAGCAAATAAATGAACTAGAAAATATCATCCTGAGATAACCAACCCCAAAAAGACGTACATTATATGTACTCACAGATAATTGTATATTAGCCCAAAAGCTCAGACTATCACAATAAAACTCACAGACCATATGAAGCTTAACAAGAAGGAAGGTCAAATTGTGGATTCTTCAATCCCACTTAGAAGGGGGAACAAAATAATCGTATCATGGGAAGCAAAGGGAGGGAAGTATCTGGGTCAGAGAGGGGAACTAGAGGGAAAAATAAAGGGGGAGAACAGGGTCAGGTATGGGAAGAGAATAGAGAGAAGTCCAGAGGGTCAGGAGAATGAATAGAAATATGTAGCAGTGGAGTGGAGCGAACAGGGGAGCCACTAAAAAGTCCCAGACTCCAGGTCAGCCTATCCTAGATTTCGATAAAGGGTTTTATGTCTGAATGGGTTTGTGCAATTTTAATTATGCTTGCCCAAAAAGAAGTCACTGCTTATTAAGGGCTATTTAATAATAACTATTTATTCCTTCTCCATAAAGAAAGGAGATGCCAGATGCCATAACGTAGCTATGTCACAGAAATGTGCCATATATTTGCAGACTATTTGAGTGATTTCTTCTAGGTAATTGAGGTCAACGTATCTATATTTTAATGTTTTGTGTGTATGAAAGTTTCACCTTCATGTATATATATATACACTACAGTTGTACTTGACATGTCAGAAGAGGGATTTAGATCCCCTAAAACTAGAGTTACAGAATGTTCCGAGCCACCATGTTTGCTAGAAGACAAACCAATGTACTCTGTAAGTGCAGCCAGTGCTCTTAAACATCTAGCCATCCTCTATTCCAGACACACATCATGATTACTGTAACTGACTTAATCTTTTTAATTGTGTTTAGCCTAGATGTATGCACATGGAAAATAGGAATTCACTGTGTACATTTATAATCCTCATTCACATATTCTTGCTCTGATTTATTTACATTGCTATTTCTTGGACTTTCCTGTAATTTTAAAGAAAATGTATATTTTTTTCTAAATGGTGCAGTTTATTCAAGAATGTACAGCTAAACTTGATTGAAAGGACTGAAGAGATGAATCACTTGGCAAGGGTTTGTTGTGCAAACATGACGACATGATTTTGTATTCACAAAGCCATTGGGCATAGTGGCAAACACTTGTAACTTGAGTGCTGAGGTGGCAGAAACAGAGTTTCTGGGGATTGTCTGGATGAATCAGCAAGTACATGTAGCCTTACTAATAGCCAATATATTAGATATAATTATAAACTATGAATATTTACATATAAAATTATATTGGTTAAGAAAAATATAATTACTTAGTTGCAACTTGTTTACTAATTGGAAATTGTGAAACCTGTTTTTCTTCCTCCTATATGGTTCTTTTGCAATGCTATTTTATATACCAAGTCTTCTTTAAGAAGAACAAGAATGGTACACATAAAATATATTATTTTAGGATGATGACTATTCAGGGTTATTTTCATTTCTCTGTGTGTGTGTGTGTGTGTGTGTGTGTGTGTGTGTGTGTGTGCGCGCACGCGCAACTTTTATTGATGGTATTCAAGAGAGTAGGAAGGGCTCTCTAGGCCCCTGCTGTTATTTTGGGGATATGGGATGGAAATTGTGAGGGAGATGCTCAGTGTTGGGAGCTGAGTTGGAACAGGAACTCGTCAGCAACTGAAGACTTCACTCTTCCTCTCAGTGTCATTGCTGGGGTGTGTGGTCCAGGATTTTTTACTCCTTGGAGGTCATGTAGTATTTTTAATTCTTATTTTAAATTAATTATAAATGACTAATGCATTTAAGCATTTAAAATAATGCTATGTAACATTATACAGATGAATAAATGGAGTATTACCTTGTTTGTCATATTTTTACACTTTTGATTCCATTCTGAATAAGCAAGTATTTTTATCTCAATTTTTATTAATATATATCCCAATCATAGTCCCCCTCTCCTCCCAGTCTCCTATAACAAACCCCCTATCCCCATTGCCCTCTCTCCTCCTCTGAGAAGGAAAAGTCTACCCCTGGGTATCACCCCACTGGGACATAAAGTCACTGTGGGACTAGGCAATCCTCTCCCAAGGAGGCCAAACAGAGAAGCCCAGTTAGGTGAATGGAATCGATAGGCAGGCAACAGATTCAGGATCAGCTTTCTCTCTAGTTCTTGAGGAACCCACATAAAGATCAAGTTGGACATCTGATAGATAAATGCACAGGCAAGGGTTAGACCCGGTCCATGCTTGCAATTTGGTTGGTGGTCCTGTTTCTCAGAGGCTCTGTAGGTCTAGGTTAGTTGACTCTGGTTGTCTTCCTGTAGAATCCCTATTCCATTTGGGTCCCTCAATCATTCCTCCTACTTTTTCACATGACACTTGAGTTTGGTGTCATGTGAAACCAGACTCTTCTAAAGTTTGGCTATGGGTCTCTGCATCTCTTTCTGTCAGCTGCTGAGTGGAGCCTCACAGAGGACAGTTATGTTAGATCCTGTCTGCAAACATAAGAGAGTCTCTTTAATAATATCAAGGATTGGTTCTTGTCCATGATATTGGATTCAAGTTAAGCCAGTCATTTAGTGGCCATTCCCTCAGTTTTGCTCCATATTTGTCCCTGCAATTCTTGCAGATATGACACATTTGGGATCAAAAGTTTTGTGGGTGAGACGTTGTTTTTAACCCTCAACTGAGTGTTCTGCCTGTCTGTAAGAGGTGGCTACTTCGGCCTCTAAGTCTACCACTTCTAGGAGTCTCAGCTAGGGCCACACTAAATCCCAGGTCTCTGACAAGTCCTAGAGAATGCCCCACCTCAATTATGCTGATTTTCTTTCTCCCATCTCAATTCCTACACCTGTTTTCCATAACTGTTTCCATTCCCATCCCCACTTCCATCCAGTTCGCTCTTTCACTCCACCTCTGATGTCTATTTTATTGCCCTTCTGAGATAGATTCAAAATCTGCCCTTAGTCCATCCTTGTGATTTGGCTTTTTGGGTCTATGGTTTTTAGCAAGTTTATTCTATACTTCATGGCTAATATCAATTTATAAGAGAATACATACAATGCATGTTCTTTGGAATCTAGGTTACCACACTCAATATAATATTTTCTAGTTTCATCTGTTTTCCTGCAAAATTCATGATGCCCTAAATAGCTGAGTAGCATTCCATGATGAAAATCAACCACATTTTTAATCCATTATTTAATCCAGGCATATCTGAGTTGTTTACTGTTTCTGGCTATTGTTAACTAAGCTGCTATGAACATAGTTGAGCAAGTGTTCTTGTGGAATGATAGAACATCTTTTGAGTATATATCCAGGAGTAGTATACTGAGTCTTGAGGTAGAACTGTTCCCAATTTTCTGAGAAATGGCCAAATTGATTTCCAGAGGGGTTGTACAATTTTCCACTCCCACCAACAATGAACAAATGTTCCCCTTGCTCCATTTCCTCACCAGCATGTATTGTCTCTTGAGATTTTTAACTTAGTCATTTTGGTGGGTGTGAAAAGTAATCTCATAATCATTTTGATTTTTTTTCAAACATGTTTAGTCTGAAGTCAAGTAGCCATCTTGACTGTTCTTAAGATTGTATTTATTTAGTATATATACAATGTTCTGCCTGCATGTATGCCTGCAGATATGAAGAGGACACAAGATCTTATTATAGATTGTTATATGCCACCATGAGTTTCCTGGAAATTAAACTTGGGACCTCTGGAGAACCAGTCCATGCTCTTAACATCTATAAGCAATGTATTCATCCCCATAAGCAAGGATTCTTTTTTTTTTTTTTTTTTTTCCCGAGACAGGGTTTCTCTGTATAGCCCTGGCTGTCCTGGAACTCACTCTTTAGACTAGGCTGGCCTTGAACTCAGAAATTCACCTGCCTCTGCCTCCCGAGTGCTGGGATTAAAGGTGTGCACCACCACTGCCCAGCATAAGCAAGAATTCTTAATGTTCTGCAGAATCTATCCTGGGAGAGATGTTTGGTCTCTATCTTTTGGAGTTGGATAAACTCACATATCTAAACAAATGATGAGCAGTACCTGAGAAAATGAGAGTTCCATCATGCATGCATATGGTTTATGTTCAAAAAAATTTAGAGATATGATGTCCATGACTGCTTAAGCTCAGGACCACTGGATCCAATCTCAGAGAGATTGAATAGTTTGTTCTTTAAGAACAGGACTTGTTTCTCTTTGTTGTTACATAATTGAAGTGGAAATATATGGATTCTTTGAAGAGTCAGTTAAGTCATAATGATGTTATGCTGAGGCAGACAGATGAAAAGAGCATTTTGCTGAAACAGATATAAGAAAGATTATATTGCTGAGGCAGATACAGGTAAGGACATATTTTGCTAAAGCAGACAAGTAAAAGAAGGTTTTCCTGAAGCAGACAAAGGTGAGAGGATGTTTTGCTAAAGCAGACAAAGGAAAGGATGCGTGGTGATTAGAAACAATATAAATATGATAAGAGACAGTGGGGCAATGCTCTAACATTAGTTCATGATGCTCTTCCTTGATAGTCTTCACTGTCAATGATCTCGCACTAGTTGGCCATACACTGATCTTCGCTTGTCCTGACTTATCATTGAGGACTTCACCAAAGCACTTCTTATGATATTTGGGGGGCTTCTTGCTGCTTCCATAGACTTGCACTAATTTGGCAGAGCCTTACTGTTTATTTTTGATGAAGCTACCACTGCTGATTTATGTGTGGTGTCTGATAAGTGGACTAGAATGAAGCTGTTGATTTGTCTTTGGTGATTTGCTACTTTACTGAATTGCTGATATTGTGACAATGAAGAGTGGAATCACCCCAAAGAATCTAAACAGATCCTTTTTCCATATGTCCCAATAGCTTTTATACTCCACTACCTCTGGAAGACTAGAACAGAGGAGAAAGCACTTAAGAACCTTTATTTAAGTATGTTTTGAAAACTTAAATCTTACATATTTTTAAAAATATCAGTGATGGTTGATGAATATAGCTACCAGGTCTCCACAATTTCCTCTTTTTGTAGTGATGTTGGAGGGTAACTACAACTTTTACTGTTGCCATTTTGATTTGTACAGCAATTTCTAAATAAGAAATTTCTAAATAAGAACTAGGAACCTCAGGCATACTATACTCTGAATTTTTTAAGTAAAGATTGAACACAAACCCTATATGTATATCAATTTGTCATTGAGTACAATAAATGCATATGATAAGTATTTTACTCTGGATTTTTGAATGCTACTTCCCTTTAACATGCCTGTATTTTTCTCACATACATAAAATACTGTGCAAGGAAATTCATTATTCTCTATAATAAATTATAAAATCTTGACAGGCAACCTGAGAGCAAAATTTTAGTCATGTTGCAGATTACTTTATTACAAGATATATCTTACAATTTGTCAGACTATGGGATTAATTTTATTTTTGGAGTCAGGTCTCTCCTTCTACCATGACTGTAAGAACCTTGAACTGTGAAACATGCCATTTTCTAACTGATATTTTTGTGTATTTCATCTATTCTGTTTTCTGAAATTTTGCTGAGGGCAAAAATCTATATCTTTTAAGACCTATTACATTACAGAAGGGATGTCAATATTTTTAAACAAAACTATGGATTACGGGAAGCTAGAGTTACTTTCAGTATTTTTATTGGATATTTTATTTATTTACATTGCAAATGTTATCCCTTTTCCAGTTTCCCCTCCACAAACCCCCAATCCAATTCTCCTTCCCCCTTCTTCTATGAGGATGTGCCCCCACCCACTCCTACGTCACTGCCCTGGCATTCCTCTACACTGGGGCATCAAGAGGACCAAGGGCCTTTCCTCCCATTGATGCCAGATAAGGCCATCCTCTCCTGCATATGCAGCTGGAACCACTGGTTCCTCCATGTGTGCTCTTTGGTTGGTGGTTTAGTCCCTGGGTGCTCTGTGGGGTCTGTTTGGTTGATATCCTTGTTCTTCCTATGGGCGTGCAACCCCTTTACCTCCTTCAATCCTTTCCCTAACTCCTCTATCGTGGTCCCCATGCTCAGTCCAATGGTTGGTTTGAGCATCCATATCTTTATTTGTCAAGCTCTGGCCAAGCCTCTCTGGTAGTTTTGTTCTCTTAGGGTCTGTCTGCCATTTCCAGAAGAAGTTCTGGTTTTTAAAATCTCTGTTGAGAAGTCTGGTGCAATTTTGATAGGTCTGCCTTTATATGTTACTTGACCATTTTCACTTCTTTTGATACTCTTTCTTTGTTTTGTGCATTTGCTGTTTTGATTATTATGGGACAGGAGCAATTTCTTTTCTGGTCCAATCTATTTGGGTATCTGTAGGCTTCTTCTATGTTAATGGTCATCTCTTTCTTTAGTCTAGGTAAGTTTTCCTCTATAATTTTGTTGAAGAATGTTTACTGGCTCTTTGAGTTGGGAATCTTCACTCTCTTCAATGCCTACTATCCTTAGATTGGTCTTTTTCATTGTGTCCTAATTTCCTGGATGTTTTGTGTTAGGAACTTTTTCCATTTTTCTATTTTCTTTAACCCTTGTGTCATTGTTTCTATGGTATATTCTGCATCTGAGATTCTCTCGTCTACTTCTTGTATTCTGTTGGTGATACCTGCCTCTATGATCATTTTCCTAGGTTTTCTATCTCTAAGCTTGTCTCCATTTGTGATTCCTTTATTGCTTCTATTTGCATTTTTAGATCCTGGATGATTTTGTTCAATTCCTTTACCTGTTTGGTTGTTTTTTTCCCTGTATTTCTTTAATGGATTTATGTGTTTTCTCTTTAAAGGCTTCTATCTGTTTACCTGTGTTCTCCTATATTTCTTTAAAAGAATTATTTATGGCCTTTTTAAGTCCTCTATCATCATCATGAGATGTGATTTTTAAATCAGAATCTTGATTTTCCAGTGTGTTGTGGTATCCAGAACTTGCTGTAGTTGGAGAACTGGATTCTGATGATGCCAAGTAGACTTGGTTTCTTTTGCTTATGTTCTTGTGCTTGTCTCTTGCCATCTGGTTATCTCTAGTGTTAGTTGATCTTGTTGTCTCTGACTGGAGCTTGCCCCTCCTGTGAGACTGTGAGCCTGTGATCTTAGGTTTGTCAGCAATCCTGGAAGACCTGTTCTCTCTGGGCAGAATTTGGAGAGCTGTGGCTCAGTATTAGCTTGGGGCACAGATGGAAACCTGAAGGATCCTGACAACAGCTGATCTGTGGTTCCTGTACACTGTGGGCTCCTGGTAGATCCCACTTGGGCCAGTTATAGGAGCAAGAGTGGTGGTCACACCTGTGAACTTAGGAATGACCGCACTACTCGGAGACCAGCTCTCTATGGGCAGGATTTGGTTATGGATAGCTATGGCAAAGGGTTAGCTCTGGGGTGCAGATGAAAAAAGGAAGTACTTTCAATATTTTTATTTAACTTCCCATTCTAAATAGCTTTCCCAACAGTTGTCACACATGTTGGCGGAAAAGCATTTTAGTAGGCAGACTGTGTTATGACACTAGTATTTACTAGCTGCTGATGCCTGCTTCCATAATAAAATTCACTAAAATTTATCAATAATGAGAAAAGTAACTTAAAAATTAGTCATCAACTCTCCTATCCAATTATAAAGACAAAAATTATATGACTCATATCAAAATAAATTTAAAATGCATATGATTTCAAATATGTATGCAATTACATATGTAATATTAGCGAACAGTCTCTCAAAAACCATTCACTCAAATCACCTGTACTTAGTTTCAAAACTGGTATTTATAAAGCAATCACTATAGTCCCATATTTTATGAAAATTTCAATAAATCACGTAAGAAACTATTTCTGAAATTGTTTAAGATGTAGCTCTTGGACACAACTATATTGATAGTAGAAAATGATTAGTTGCTGAAGGACAGATAGAATAGTCATTTATCCTGGGGAAATAACTTAGTGTGGCTACTGCTTGTCATTCAAACATGGTGATCTAAGATCAGATCTCCTAAAACAAGACAAGCCAGACAGGGTAATGAGTATCTGTCATGCCAGTATTTATACTGTAAAAGAAGAGATGGAAGCAGGTGAAACACTGTAAGCTTTTGGGCTACCTAGCCTGTAATAAGTAGCAAACAATGATAAATAGAAACAGTCTCAAAAATAATAAAAAGTAAACACTTAAAACGTGTTTTTTGACTTCCACATGCATGTGGTCATATATATACATGTGTTTACACTTGTACTCTGACATATACACATAATACAATAATATTTAAAATAATAGTCATGAATAGATTAAATGAAAATGACTATGTCACTAAATGTTTATGTGATTAAGACCATTGTACCATTCTTATATTGAGAAAATTTATTTGTAATCATGATTAGGTCATGTTTCCCCACATACTGTCTCTTCTGGTCTATGAAACGATTCGAGTATGTTGTAAGTGGGTCAAATCAGCAGAAACAAGTCAACAGAATGAAGGTTTGTTCTTTCAACATTCTTCAAATATTGTTCAATTCAAGAAAATTTGTAGCTGTAAATAGTTTAACTAATTGGATCTCCAAATTTTTCACTTTGGTCAGGATTCAGTAGTAATGAGGTTTACATAAAATAAAGTGTAATTAAATGACCATTGACTGAATAAATAAAAAGTTTAGTGTTGCTGTTTGAAAATCTCTTCAATACACAGGTCAGGTTATCAGCAAACATGATGATGTCAGGGGTCATTCCGGGCAGCAAAGTTCAGATGAGTACTTTCAACTGATCTCAGCCCCCATCCTAGGCAACAGCAGCCTGTGGTGACAATATACAACCAGCAGGTATTTGTAATGAGAAGAAAATCAATAAGCATGCAAAAGCATTCCATTTTCTTATAGATACTTTTTTTCTCAGTCTAAGAATAGAGGAAGCAGGAACATAGAGAAAGTAGCAAACATAGCATGCTCAGGTTGAGATGAATAATCTTCCCAGTTATGTACTTTTGTCTGAAAGAATAGCTGAGAAAATTGGCTATGATAATAACAAATGAGTATTACATTAAAATCAGGTCCTTATCATTTGTACACAGTATGAATTTTGGGATATTTAAGTTCTTCCTCCCATGACATTTAAAAACAATTCAAAGTCTGTCATTAGAATGGTAATTATATTAACCTATAAAGCACACAAGGTTGAACATCTTTAACATCCAAAGTTTGAGGTTCAATAATACACACACACATACACACACACACACACACACACACACACACACACATGTTTAGAAAATAAATTTGGTTCATGTGGCTTGTCTGTGGAATGTGTAGGCCAGTAGGCAGCTGCCAGCTGTGTCAACACCTCTCTTTGTACCACCTGTAGACCTTTTAACCTAGCATATAAATCATTATTAACATGACAAGTCGGTTCTATGATGTCCCCTAAGAAGGTTAGGGGTGCTGGAGTCCCATACAGGACTTCAAAGGGAGTTAGGCTGAAGCGGGATGAGATATTTCTAACTCTAAATAGGGCAAGAGGAAGGAGCACCACCCAGTCAGTGCCAGTCTCCATGGTCAATTTAGTTACGGTCTCTTTTAGAGTTCTATTCATCCTCTCTACCTGCCCTGAGCTCTGAGGTCTGTATACACAATGACATTTCCAATCGACCTCTAGATATCTGGCCACTCCCTGACTCACCTGGGCAACAAAGGCTGGGCCATTGTCAGATGCAATTACCTTGGGCATCCCCATACCAAATTGGGGAAAGATTTCTTCCAGTATCTTCTTGACAACCACTGCAGCCATTTGCTTTTTTGTAGGAAAAGCTTCTACCCGTCCTGCAAAGGTGTCTATGAAAGCTAATAGGTATTTGTAGCCATACTTGCCCTGCTTTACCTCGGTGAAGTCCACTTCCCAGTATACTCCTGGTCTCTCCCCTCAGTATCTCTTACCAGGGTCAGTTCTATTTTGGCAGGCATTCACCTATTGGCAAGGCTCACAGCTGTGGACTATGTGTTCCACTAGGTGTTTCAATCCTGGAATATAATACTTAGATCTTGAGGCAGTTTGGGTTAATTTGCTTACCCTCAAATGGCTCCACTGATGCATTTGCCTTATCATTGCTTGAGCTTGTTCCTGCGGCAGGATCTTTTACCCTGCTGATGTGTACCAGAGTCCTTTTTCTTGGTCAAAGTGGTTGCTAGGATCCCTTGAGATAATTGCCAAGTCTCCAGTGGAGTATTGGAGTTTAGGTCCCAGGGGATCAGGACCTCAAGTCACCATCACAGGGACTGCCTCTGAGTATATTTTCCAGGCCTTTTGATCGGCCATGTTGTTCCCTCTGGCTATCAAGGAGTTACCTTTCTGGTGAGCAATGTACAATGCTTACTTTTGCTGGTTCATATAGAGCTTTTAGCAAGGCCAGGATCTCAGATATATATTTGACCTCCTTTTCTCCCGAAGTCAGCACCCCCTGCTGTTGGTAGATGGCACCATGCACGTGTGCAGTGGCAAAGGCATACCTGTTATCTGTCTAGATGTTAATCTTTTTGTCCTTTCCTAGTTCAAGGGCCCTGGTGAGAGCAATAAGCTCCGCCTTTTGTGCCGAGGTTCCTTCTGGTAAGGCCTGTGCCCACACGACTCATTATAGCTGCACCGACTTTTCGTCTTCCTTCTTTCTGGAAGCTACTCCCGTATGTGAAACACATAGCCTCAGCGTCCACCAGGGGCTGGTGGGACAGGTCTTTGCACCAGCCATGTGCTTCCACAAGCACTTGTTGACAATCATGGATAGGAGGTTTGAGGTCAGAGTCAGCGAGCAGGGTGACCGGGTTTAGACCCGTTGAGGGATCGAATGTGATTCGGTCTGAATTAAGCAGCAAAGTCTGATAGTGGGTCATGCAGCTGTTTGTGAGCCACTAGTCAGGGGGTTGACAGACCATGCTCTCAAGTGCATGAGGAGCAGATATTACTAAGTCTTGTCCCAAAGTCAACTTGTTCGCATCCTTGACCAGCATGGCAACCACACTATAATTTGCAAACAGGCAGACCACCCCGCTGCCACAGGGTCCAGTTTCATAGATAGGTATGCCACCGGCCTTTTCCATGGCCCCAGTTTCTGGGACCGAACCCCTTTTGCTATGCCTTTGCTTTCTGACACAAATAAATGGAAAGACTTTGTCACATCTGGGAGGCCTAGAGTGGGGGCTGACTTTAGTGCTGCTTTAATGTCATTGAATGCCCGTTGTTCTTTCTCCCCCGCCCCCAAAATGGTTGTTTGTCCTTAGTAAGTGGGTAAAGTGGGGCTGTTATCTCAGCAAACCCTGGTATCCATAGGCGACAGAAGCCTGCTGTATCCAGAAATTCTATAACTTGCCTTTGATTAGTGGGCAATGGAATATGGAACACAGTTTCTTTTCTGGCTTCTGACAGCCACCTTTTTCCATCTTTTAGCAAATACCCCAGGTAACTGACCTGTTGGCTGCAGATTTGGGCTTTTTTGGCTGAAACGTGGTAACCCAGTTCTCCCAGTTCAACAAGAAGGCATCTTGTCCCCTTGAGACACAGTTCCTTGCTGGGGGCTGCCAGGAGAAAGTCATCTACAAATTGCAAAAACGTTACCTGGAGGTTGGTGGTATGAAACATGGCCAGATCCCGATGCAGAACTTTGTCGAAGATAGTGGGTGAGTTTTTGAAGCCTTGTGGAAAACGAGTCCACGTGAGCTGGACCATCATCCCAGACTCTGGGTCCTTCCATTCAAAGGTGAAGTACTCTTGGCTTTTAGTAGCCAGGGGCAGGCAAAAGAAGGCATAAGGTCTAGAACTATGTATCAGGTCCTGGAAGGAGGCAGAGAGCTTAACAGGTTATATGGGTTTGGGACTGTTGGGTGGAGGTCAGTTTCCCTCTTGTTTACTTCCTTGAGATCCTGGACCAGTTGGTAGTCACTAGTCCCAGGCTTCTGCATGGGAAGGAGAGGGATATTCCAGGATGATTGGCACTTTGGCAGGATCCCCAGCTGGAAGAGTCATAAGATGCGGGGTCGGATTCCATCTCAAACCTCCTTGGACATGGGATACTGGCGGACATTTATTGGACTAGACTGGGCTTTTCATTCCACATAGACAGGGGGTTGGTGCTTAGCTTTTCCCATTCTTGCTGTCTCAACCCAGACTTGTGGATAGTTCTGCAACCACCAGTCCATGTTCTGAGTCCTTTACTCTCTATTTTCTAAAAGTTTATACTCATCCTCTAATTTGAGAGTCAAAATCTGGATGGGCTCTCCCTGCCAGTCTTTCATGTGTGGCCCCTCCTGGAGGAAATGGATCTGCACCCCCATCTTGGTGAGGAGGTCTCTCCCAAGTAGAGGGTATGGACATTCAGGAATGACAATGAATGAGTGGGATATCCAGCCCACACAGAGGTCCACCATTCTTCAGGCATTCCATGAATATTGCTTATTGCCTATAGCCCCTTGAACCCAGGACTTTTTACTTGAAATGGGTCAATCAGATTGCAAGAGGACCAAATGTTGAGCTCTAGTGTCTACAAGAAAATGAGTGGGCTTCCCCTCCACTCTAAGTGTTACCCTGGATTCAGGGAGGGGATCTGAACCCCATCTCCCCTAATCGCTATCCTCCTGCATAGACAGTATTCTAGGGCCCTGGAGCGTTCTTTCTCTCTTTCTCTCTCTCTCTCTCTCTCTCTCTCTCTCTATCTCTATCTCTATCTCTATCTCTCCTTGGGGCTGTAGGCCCCCTTTTTCTTCTTTTCAGGACAATCCCTTGCCCAGTGGCCTTTTCCTTTGCAGTAAGCGCATTGGTCCCTTGCCAAACGTTCTCTTCTGTTGCCAGGCATTTCTTTACTAGGCTCTCAGGTATCTTTAACTACAGTGGCCAAGATCTTACTTAAACTCCTCTCCTGTCTCTTATCTCTTCTGTGCTCCCTATTTTCTTGTTCCTTCTGTTTCCTTTCTCTTCAGCTGTCTCTCTATTATGATACAACTTTTCAGCTACTTGCACTAGTTCTCTTAATAATTTCTTCAAGTTTCTGCAATTTCTTCCTAATATCTCTGCTAGACTGGTCCACAAAAGTGACAGTAACCATCATTTTGTGCTCTTCACTACTAGGAGTGAATTGGCAGAAAACCCCCATGAGTCATTCTAGGAAAGCAGAGGGTGACTCATTTGGCCCCAGCATCACTTCTCTTACCTTGGTCAAATTTGTGGGGTTGTTGGCCTCCCCTCTGAGACCCACCATCAGAGTCTGGCAATATACCTTCAGGTGCTCCCTACCTTCAGGGGTGTTGAAGTCCCAGTCTGGTCTGGTTAGCGGGTACCCTGCATCTATATCTACTGGTAAGAGGGAGGAGCACCCAACCACCCTGGGGATGTTTTTTCAAGCTTCAAGGAGAATGCACTATCTCTCTTCTGTGGTAAAAAAGGACCTGAAGCAACTCATCCTGAAAAGTCATCCCTGAACCTGAAGCAGTCACCCCAAGTGGGTTGGTGGGAGAAAACCAGGACTCAACCAGATTAGTCAGGCCCTGTGGATTCTCAGAAAAAGAGAGATTATGATTTTTCCAGTTATACAAATCGGTCGAGGAGAACAGCCAATATTGCAAAGGCTGATGAAATTGGTCATCAGGGGGACCATAAGCTCTAAGAGGGAGAATGTGAGACTGTTCAGTGGTCCCCTGGGCCAGTCCCACCAGGTCAGGGCCAGGGAGAAGAAAGGAGGCTGGTGGAGCCGAGGGACTGGTCCCAGGAGGCTCCGCAACTGGAATCACCCAAGGCCCGACCTCTGATGTTGCCTGAGACTGGACAGCAGGGGAGTATGGAGGAAAAGGTTCTTGAAGAAGTAGGTCAGTATCTGAAGTGGGGAGGACATCCTTCTCGGGTCCTTCTCAAAGAGCCATGATAGACGTTACTGTAGGCCCTGGAAGAGGGACAAAAGGCCGCACCCACAAGAGGGTGGAGGGGTCAGTGGCTAGGCTTTCCCAGACAGTAATGTCTGAAACCTGTTCCGGGTGGCCTCTGGTGCCCATCCCAAAAACACACCTTTTGACAGCCACTGTAGGAGGCAGAGAGAAAGAGCCCTCTGAAGGCCAACCAGTCTGGAAAGTTGGTCATTCTGAGGAACATTGAGTTTCCCATTTATGTTTCTTAACTTCTAGTGAAAGATTATGAGCCCTAGCTCTAACATCTTTCCAATATTTAAGAGTCAAACCTAGTCAAACAGTCTGTCTCTGTCCTATTTTGTCCAAAACTGCCCTCAGTCCAAGCACAAACACAAAAAGAAAGACAGAAAATAAGATACTAGCACATCCTTGCCATGGACACCTCAGCAGAAAAACAGAGGAACTCTTTGTTCACCTCCTTGCCACCGTACCCAGATGGGGTTGGATCTCCTTGACCTGATCCCCCAGAAGGAGTCAGAACCTCTCAGATTCAATTCTCCAGATAGGGTCAGTTCCTCTTGGACCTGATCCCCCAGATGGTGTCCAGAGCGTCCTCTGAGACCCTCATTGCCACAGTGTTCCTGGCACGTTTACTGGCGGTGGCCTTTAGCAACTACAGACACCACAACTCCCCAAGTGAGTTTCAAACCAAACTGATCAGTGGTGGCCACCCAGAAACAGAAAGGCAGGAAAAACAGGAAAACACAAGCACGATAGATGCAGACTCATAGACACAGACAAACAAAACTGCAGTACCTGCTTGTGCTCTGTCCTCTGGTCTCAAGTTGCTGGTCCAGTGAGGAGAAGTTTCCCAGCCAACACACCAAAATGTTGGACCCGAAGGTCGCAACTACTGGTAGTTCCCCCTCTTAAAGACACGGAAATAGAGAGCAATGCAATCAGCAAGAGGTTTATTATTTCCAATGCATTGGGATTGTCCTGCACATGAGACAGGTGAACCCCAATTCTCAAAGCTCACACTTTTTGTACATTCTTGAGGCAGATTCTGGTCATAGCCTGAGTTGGTTGTTGACCTTTCACACAATTAGGGGATTCTTAAAGAGTTGTCACAGTGGTTATTCTTTACCCCAGGGCCATTGTTGTTTGGGAGAGCCTATGTTGACAATGAATATCTGCTGGCCAGTTGCCTTATCTCTAGGGAGGGGAGGAAGGGAGGAATGCCCCTTTCTCACATACCACAGGAAATATCTGCTAGCTAGGTGGCCCTATCTCCGGAGAGGGAAGGAGGGAAGGGAAAGGAGTTTTTTTTTTTCAAAAGCATTTTTGACTAGTTATTATCTGCTAATCAAAACAAATGTATTTTAGAATTATGACTTTAAAAATAGGTTCAGTAGAAGAATAGCTGAAGGGTGGAGTAATCTCAGACTAGGACTGTATAATTAAGACTCGTGACTTTAAATCAAAACCAAAAACTTTCGTAGCTAATTTCATAAGACAACTGAGAAGCAGTTGAAGGATCATATCTGCCATATAAACTTTAGACAAGAAAATGAGTTTTTGAAATTCCCAAAAATTTCTATGTTCTTTACATTCTCTTCTCTACTAATTCTCCTGTTGCAGCAAAAAAACACTCATCATCATCATCATCATCATTGTTATTATTATTAGTGAGTATTACATATATGTAAAAAATGAAATACACTCACATGCAACCTCCATTTTCCCTTCAAACCTCTTTCCAATTCTGAGGAAGCAGAATTATCATCATAATAAAAACAGCATTAGGGCAATCCAAACAAGTAGTGCGTGCATAAACAATATAATCAAATAAAGAAATAAAAGAATGTTAACAGTCAGACTACTAGAAAGCTAAGAAAACAAACAAAACAAACAAAGAAACAAACAAAGCCTTTCAGATTTTTCTGCTGTATCTGTCAAATAAAAACAAAAAACAAATGTGAATTTCTTTTCCTCCATACACAGTCCTCAGATTTATCTCCTGAGCTGCAATATAATACTAACTGATTAAAGCTTCTCCAAGATGCTGGGGACCTATTCCATTCTCTCTGTATCCTCAGACCCAACCTTCAGGTTAGTTCCAAGCACCGCAACGGAACACCAGCTGTAACCTCCCCTTCTTAATATCCTTGTCTTCTACGGATCACACAGATCATCTTCCATCTCTTTCATCCTAGCTGTTGCCCAAACCCACCAATACAAACAAGAACTTTCTTTTAAGCACACCACTAAGGAAACCTGTGAAAGAGCAAATACACTCTGAAAATCCAAAGAGATAATGAAAGGAAGGGAACAAAACATCCACCCAACAAAGATGATCTCACAAATAAACACCTATTCTTATAGTCACCCCAAACCCAAATGCCTAGATGTCAGCAAAAGAACAAAATCAATTAGAGCCAGGATAATATGGCTTCACCTGGGTTCAGCTATCCTACCAAAGCAGGCCGTGAGTATTCAAACATATGTGAAGCACCAAGAAAATAATTATTAATACCAACTATATGAAGATGATAGAGGTCCTTAAAAAGGGAACAAATAAATCCCTTAAAGAAATTCATAAACATAAACAAACAATTGGAGGAAATGAATAGTTCTTTTTATTAAAAAAAAAATAAAAAAATAAATAAACCAAAGAAAATAAAAAAACAAACAGTTAAAGAAAAATGAATAAAACAGTTCAAGTCCTAAAGTAGTAATAGAAACAATAAAGAAAACACAAACTGAGGGAATTATGGAAATACAAAATTTAGGAATGTGAACAGGAACTATAAAGGGAAATATCACCAACATAACACAAATGATAGAAGACAGAATCTGAAGAACTGAAGGTATAGTTGAAGAAATGGATAAATCAAAGAAATTGTTAAATCCAAAAAGCTGGTGACCCAAAACAATCAGGAAATCTATGCCACTATGAAATCACCAAACATAAGAATAATAGGAATGGAAGAAGGTAAAGAATTCCAGCTAAAAATGCTCAGGAAATATCTTAAACTATATCATAGAAGAACTTGAGAGGGGACTAACACTGCTCAGTGGGACTTGCCTGGAATCCTTGGAACACAGAGAATGAGGAACAGCCTGGAAGAAGGAGCCTTCCGGATTCCATCAGTGGCAGGAGACCCCTGCCTGGGCCAAAAGGGCTCCATAGACAAATAACACTGGGAGAAAGATAGACTCCCAGGAGTGTGGGCCAGCCTGACTACTCAGAGGGACCTACCTGGAATACGGAGGACACAGGGACCAAGGAGTGGGCTCCTGGTTTCTTTCGGTGGCTGGGGAGCAGATCTTGTGACACAAGTCTCCATACTCAAATAGTGCCAGGAGAGAGTTGGTATACCAGGAGTGCCAACACACCTTCAAGCACAGGCAAGACCATCACTTCTTTTCAGATTCACTGGACCAATAGGAACCCTTGCAGAGCCATCAGGACACAGGAAACAAGGGACAGCTGAGGACTAGATCCTTCTGGTTTCTGTCTGCACCCCAGAGCTGACCCTGCATCACAGCTCTCCAACCTCAAATTTATCTCAGAGAGAGCTGGACTTCAAGGAGTATTGACACCTAGGCTTGCAGGAAAGCAATCCACAGTCAAACAGAGTAAGACCAGCTAACACCAGAGATAACCAGATGGTGAAAGGCAAGGGCAAGAACATAAGAAACAGAAACCACGGCTACTTAGCATCATCAGAACCCAGCTATCACACCACAAAAAGCCCTGGATACCCCAACACACCAGAGAAACAATACTCAGAGTTAAAAATCACATCTCATAAGGGTGAGAGAATATTTTAAGAACAAAATAAATAACTACCTTAAAGAAATACAAGAGAACACAGGTAAACAACTAGAAGCTCTTAAAGAGGAAACATAAAAATCCATTAAAGAATTACAGGAAAACACAATCAAACAGGCAAAGGAAATGAAAAAAAAAAATCCAGGAACTAAAAACAGAAATAGAAACAATAAAGAAATCACAAAGGGAGACAACCCTGGAGTTATAAAACCTAGGAAAGAAATCAGGAGTCATAGATGCAAGCATCACCAACAGAATACAAGAGATGGAAGAGAGAATCTCAGGTGTGGACACAACAGTCAAAGAAAACACAAAAAATGCAAAAAGCTCCTAACTTTCCCCCTGTGCCCATGTATTCTAGACTTCACTTAACATCTTTATTGCTGTTCCTCTTCTTAGTCCCCCTTGCAACTGACTATTTTTACATCCACCTTCTCCTTCTCCACTGAGATTCTGAAGGTCTCCTGAGTATCCCCCTACCTTGGCACATCAAGTGTCTGCAGGGCTATGCATTTCTCCTCCCACTGTGGCCAGACAAGACAGTTAGGGAAACTGATTCCACAGACAGGCAAGAGCTTTAGGGATAGTCCCAACTCCAATTGTTCAGGACCCATATGAAGAAGAAGCTGTACATCTGTTACATATGTGCTCCTGTATGATATTTTGTTGGGATTTCGCTATCTGGGAGCTGTTTATATTCCAGGATAGAAGATTCTGATGGTCTTCTTGTGGAGTTCCTATCCTTTTTTGGTCCCTCTATCCTTTCCCTATCTCTTCCATAAGAGTCCCCAATCTCCAAGCAATGTTTCTGCATCTGTTGCTTCAGCTGCTGTGTAGAGCAACTCAGGGAACAGCCATGCTAGACTCCTGCATAATGGAAAATCATTAATACTGCCAGTGATTGGTATTTGATCATGGGATGGGTCTCTAATTGGGCCAGTTAGAACTTAGCCATTCTCTCAGTCTCTGCTCCAAACGGCATCATTGCATTTATTTTAGGCAATGTAACATTTGGGTTGAAAATTTTGTGTGTTGATTTGAATCCCTATCACTTCTCTATTGTTCTTACCTAGCTACAGGACAAGAACTCTTCAAGTCCCATGCTCCTACTGCTGTGAGTTTAACGTCACACCATTGATTGTTGGGTGCCTCCCTTATCAGAGGTTTCTAATGTGGCCTTGAGATAAACATCACTCTTCCACTAAATACCAGCTTCAGATTTTCATCCATTCTCATGAATACCTTGCAACCTCCCCTATCTCTCATAATACGTGAATTAGAAAATCCCACAATTCTCCTTCCCGACCCTTCTCCTTCCCAGTTCCCTCTCTCCACCTACCTATTATGATTATTTAATTCCCCCTTCTAAGAAAGATTCAAGAATTCTTGTTTGGGCATTCCTTCTTGTTTAGCTTCTTTTGTTCTGTGTAGTTTAGCATGAGTATCCTGTATTTTATAGCTAATAGCCACTTAGAGATGACTAAGTTCCATGCATGTCTTTTGGGACTGGGTTATTTCAATCAGAATGATATTCTCGGGCTCCATCCATTTGCCTGCAAAGATCATGATGGCTTTGTTTGTAATAGCAGAGAACAGAATAGTGTTACATTGTATATATGGTCCATATTTTCTTTATCCATTCTTCAGTAGAGAAACATCTACATTGTTTAAAGGTTCTGGCTATTATAAATAAAGTTGCTCTGAATATAGCTGAGCAAGTATCTTTGTCAGATGATGGAGCATCTTTTGAGTATAAATCTAGGAGTGATATAGCTGGGTCTGGCGGTAGAACTATTTCATGTTTTATGAGAAACTTCAAAATTTATTTTCAAAGTGGCTGAAAAAATTCACACATCCTCCAGCAAAGTAAGAATGTTCCCTTTGTTACCCATGCTCACTAGCATGTGCCATCTCTAGAGCTTTTATTCTTAGCCATTCTGACTTGTGTAGGATGGAATCTAAGACTCATTTTGATTTGTATTTCCCTGGTGACTAAGGACTTCATGCATTTCTTTAAGTGCTTCATGGCCATTCAGGATTCCTCTCTTGAGAATTCCCTGTATAGTTCAGTACCCAATTTTTAAATTGGCTTATTTAGGTTGCTGGTGTCTAACTTCTTAAGTTTTTTATATATTTTTGATATAACCTCTATGTCAGATGTAAGCTTTTTGGAAAAACTTTCAAAATATGTAGTCTGTCATTTTGTCGAAATGCCAATATCCTTTGCTTTACAGAAGTTTTCAGTTTCATAGAGTTCCATTTTACTAATTGTTGATCTTAGAGCCTGAAGCATTGGGGTTCCTTTCAGGAAGTTGCCTCCTATACCAAGGTGTCCAAATCTATTCCCCACTCTTTGTTCTATTAGATTTAGTATATCTGGTTTATGTTGAGGTTTTTGATTCACTTGTACTTGAGTTTTGTGCAAGGAAATAGAAATGGATCAATTTGCATTCTTCTACATACAGACATTCAGTTAGACCAGCATCATTTGTTGCAGATACTTGCTTTTTTCCTTTATAGGTTTGTAGCCTTCTTTTGTAATTATCCCATTAAAATCATAAATAATATTAGATATTATAATGGCCATTCTGTCTTGCTTCTTGGGTCTATTTGCTTGGAAAACGTTTTTCCACACTTTACTCTGAAATAATGTCTGTCTTTATTGCTGAGAAATCTGTCTTATATGCAGCAGAACGAGGGCTCCTGTTTTCACATCCCTGGGTTTGAATGGTAAGTTTGAGTCCAAAGATGTTTAGAGATATTACTGGCCAGTGATTGTTACTTACTGTTATTTTGATGTTGGTAGAATTTGTGTGTGTGTGTGTGTATGTGTGTGTGTGTGTGTGTGCGTGTGCGTGTGTGTGGGTTTGTGTGTGCTTCCCTTGATTTTGTTGTTATCATATTACTTATTTGCTGTGTTTCCTTGGATGGACAAATCCTCCTTGAGTTGGACATTTCCTCCTATTATTTTCAGTAGAGCTAAATTTGTGGATAGATATTTTTTAAATTTGAATTTTTTCTTAACATATCTCATTTTCTCCATCTTTGGTGATTGAGAGTTTTGCTGTGTATGCTAGTTTAAGTTGGCATCTGTTTGTTTCTTTTGCAGGTTGAATGATATCTGTGTAGGCCCTCATAGCACTTAGAGTCTTGGTTGAGACAGTTTTATATCTGATAGGTCTTCCTTTGTGTGTTACCTGTCCATTTTCTAATGTTGCTTTTAATATTCTTTCTTTGTTTTGTAGATTTCTTGTAGTCCTCATCATGTGTTAGCTGGATTTTTTTCTGGTCCATGCTAGTAGGTATTTTATAAGCTTCTTGTATGTTTATGGTCATTTTTTTCATAGGTGTGGAAAGTTTTCATCTATGATTTTGTTGAAAATATTTTCTCTTGAAAAACCAAAATGAAAAGAAAATATTTTTTCATAATTGAATCTGGGTTTATTCATCTTGTATTCCTATTATTCTTAGGTTAGGGCTTTCCATTGTGTCTAGATTTCCTAATAAATTCATGTCAGGAATTTTATATTTAACATATCCTTTGATTGATATATGAATATTTTGTATTTATCATCTATGCCTGAGATTTTTTCTTCTATATCTTGTATTCTGTTGGTGATGCTTGTATATAATGTTTTTGTCCTATTTTATAGTTTTTTCATCTCCAGGGTTCCCTTGGTTTGTGTTTTCTTTATTGCTTCTATTTCCATTTTCAGGTACTTTACTGTTTTATTTATTTCCTTCAACTGTAAGGTTGTATTTTCTGTAGTTGTTTTAAGAGACAAATATGTTTCCTCTTTAAAGTCTTCTACCTGTTTGAATGTATTTTTGTCTATTTTTTTAAGGTAGTTATTTATTTTATCTTTAAAGGTCTCTGCCATCTCTATAAGATTGGATTTAAAGTCATTTTTATGTGTTGCTGTTATATTAGAATCTCCAGAGCTTGCTGTTGAAGGTTAGCTGTGATCTGAAAGTGTCATATTGACCTTTCTTTTTGTTGGTTATGTTCTTTTGAAAGCTGTTGGCCATCTGAATAGTTTTAGCTCCTGGATGTTCCTGTTGTAGTAATTAGGTATTGGGCAGGTGCCTATACTTAACGATCCTAGTGTGGCAGGCCTCTGATGTGTAGCTTTGGTCTATATAGTTCAGTTTCAGGAGGTCTGATGAAAGTGGACTGAGAGTTAGCCAGAGAAAGGAGACCAGCACGGAGATTTATGTAGATGATGTTTATGTAGATGATGGTGCTCCAGAGAAGTTAGCAGGCAGGAATGGTGGGTCTGGGAAGGGAAGCTAACTTGTATGCTTCACGTAAAGTAAAGTTGTTTTAAACAAAACAAGTGTGATAAATTCCTGTCAAATACAATTCTCATTTTTGCAAGTCTTGTGAAGTTAACTAGTCTTTACAATTATTTTCTTCTTCCACAAACTGTTTATTAACTTCACCCTCAGCAAGTTCCTCAGTGTATCATTGTTCACTTTTGAAACAGGTGATCTATATTAGTTAGGGTTTTACTACTATGAACAGACAGAAGGACCAAAGCAACTCTTATAAGGACAACATTTAATTGGGGCTGGCTTACAGTTTAGAGGCACAGCCCATTGTCATCAAGGTGGAAGAATTCAGGCTGTCATGGTGCAGGCTGAGCTGAGAGTTCTACATCTTCATCTGAAGGCTGCTAGAAGAAGATTGACTTCCACACAGGTAGGAGGAGGGCCTTAAAGCCCAGGCCCACAGTGGCATACCTACTCCAACAAGGCCACAGCTATTCCAGCTTTGCCACACCTAATAGTGTTACTCTTTGGGCCAAGCATATAAAAACCATTCACATGATCCCATACATCATCCTTGAAGGATCTGGGATGTTTTGAGTCCTGCCTGGATTGTGTTGTCGTTTCCCACTGACTTTAAACAAAGGACATAGTACCACCATGAGAAACCCTGAAGAACCTCCTATACCCCAGGGGTAATAATTCTTACTTTTACTGTGAAGAAGAAATCCAATATTTCCTGGATCAACTAACAGTTTTAACACTGTTATTCCTTTCTTACCCTGTTGACTTATGGGTGTCAAAAGCCCAAGTTGGCCAGGAAAATGTCTTACCTTCAGCTCAGTGGAATACTTTCTAGTAGGATAGTTCTCTATCTAGAACCAAAAATTCCTAATCCACAGAACTTAAAGTCACAGGAACAGAAGACGAAACGTTTCCTAGTGGATCACTAGGGGATATAATGAGTAGAACTTTCCCTTTTTCTTTTCCCTGCTTTGTCAACACATGAATCCTGGCTATTGGAAAAAATGGAACTTTTGACGTTTTTAAAATGAATTTTGCACTATGATGTAACATTACCCCATGAGGCCAGAGAAATGAATGTGGCTGTTTGAATGAAAAGTGATCCTCATATACTTACACACTTGAACAAATGGTACTAGTTAGTAGTGGTATTTGGAGAGACAGAAGAGCCTTCCTGGAAAATCTATAGAACAGTGGAAGAGCTTTGGAGGTTTTACCTTTGTTCCACTTACAGTTTAAACTCTTTTTCCTTTCTTTCTTTATTTTTATTTTTTAATTTTTTGCATTTGAAGATATTCTCACTCAGCACCCTAATTCTACTACCTAGAACTGCTGTTTGTTGTTTGTTGCTAAGTTTTCCTGCCTTAATGAAGGCTTATTCCACTACTGGAATAGTAAAACGAAATAAACTTCCTTCCATTTGTTGACATTTTCCTGGTATTTTAGCAAACCAACAGAAAAAGCAACCAATGTAATGTCCTACAATCTGTTAGACTCTATATTTTGCTTCATTGTGGCTCTCTGTAATAACCTATATCTGCTAAAATAAACCTGTGACGAGAGTTGCCAATACAAGTATATAGAATATAATTAGTGTTAAATTTATTTAGTAAAATGGAAGTATAAAGCTTTTACCTGGTGTCTATGACCTGGGAAACATGTTTGTAATACCAGGAATAAGTTTACTTCTACTGAGCATTCTTAAGTTCAACTGGGGAGCTATTGTTTACTCCCAATGAAAATTCCATTATTAAAATACTAAGGTCATCTTGACAGACTGTTAGTTTTTATGGTTCATTGGCTTTTTAGCTGGATTGGACTATTGATGTCTTTTCTCTTGACTGCTTGCACTTCATCTGTGTCTTTTGTTCAGCCATTCATATGCCAGAATAGGTGGTCAGCTAGCTCTGGGATCTGCTTGTCTCTTTCTTAAATCTTGCAGTAAGAATGCTGGAATTACAAATGCGTGCATGTGCTATCATCTCAGCATCAGATGAATTCCTGGGGTCCCATCTCAGATCATCATGCTTAAGAAGCAAGGACTTCATTCCCTGAGTCATTACTCTAGCAGCAAGATTGTATTCTGTGCATGATAACAATCTTTATTTTGCTAGTTGAAGCCAGTACTAAACTTGGCCCTCACTTTGTTTCCCTGGAATTATAGGATCATTTTTTAATACATATTTGTGTGTGTGTGTGTGTGTGTGTGTGTGTGTGTGTGTATGTGTGTGTGTGTGTGTGTTTGTGTGTAGGAATGTTTTTGCCTGCATGTATATCTATGAAACATGTGGGTACCTGACGACTATAGTGGGCAGACAAGGGCACTGGATTCCCTAGAAATGGAGTTAAATGTGGTTATGTACTTCAATATGCTGCTAGAAATTGAACATGGATCCTATGTAAGAGAAGCCAGTACTCAGAATGAGTCAGCTATCCCTCTTTCTCTCTTTTTCTTTCTGTCTCTCTCTCCCTCCCTCTCTTCTTTCTTGAATCCAATTAAAGACCAAGGAATGTTGATGTTATGCAAACTTTGAAACATATCAGAACATTATTAAATTATGAGATATCTAGTGATACAGTGAAAACCTCCAAACTGGAGGTATTAACTGGTTAAATAAGACCTCATAAAGTATTATGAAGGTGGTAGAATAAGTGACAAACATAAAATGGAAATCTACATTTCTAAATGTTCGGTAACAAACAACAACCACAAAATATCAAAAATCAAAAACAAAAACAAAATTTAACGACAAATAAACAAACAAAAAGCAAATTTTTACAGACCATCCTAGCAGTCGATGCTGTTCCAACAAATTCTAAGTAGGAGACATGAAATTTTTTTCAAATTGTAATTGCATAATGGCAAGCAGATGTGAGCTAACGATAACTTCCAAGAAAGTTGGAGAAGCACATTGAAATCACTCTTTTGCTCTCTTACAGGGTATAATCATTACCCTCATAAGAAGTACTGTAAATTATACACAAGTTTTGTTTTCTTGATGCTGTATAGTCAGTATATTGGATGTTGATAGTATGTCAAGCAACAGGAACCCCATTCACTCAAGGGTACATTGAGCAATAACCGTTTTTGTCTTATTCACAACTCCTTTAGCTTCACTAGGAAGAAAAAGTATGAAGGTTTTGAATCTTATTTAAGCATTCCATTTACATACATCATCCCCACTCTACAGCCCTTGATAAAAGTTGACATTTTGAAAACACCAAAGTTCAATGGTAGCATTAATATAAACAAAGACCTAAGGTACAAAAAAAAGCCTATTATTTAAAGTGTACCTTGAATAGTGTAATAGTTGTTTTGTTGTTGTTGTTGTTGCTGTAATATATTTCTGTGCCAAAAACAAGTTGAGGAAGAATGATCTTATTTCATCTTAAAGTTCCAAAGTGGATGTAGTCAATCATGGTAGGGAACATGTGGCAAAAGATATTTCAGGCAGCAATTGATGGAAGTGGCCTTAAAACATTTTAGCTGTGCCTAGGAATCACGGAAATAACAGACATTAAGGCCAGCCAGTTATAGAAATTCAAAGCCTAACCTCAGTTATTCCCTAAACTTTCTGTGAGCATTAAGTGTTAAAGATATGACCCAGTCAGGGACATTTCTCATTCAAGCCACCAGAAGTAGAAAATGTGGAAAATACAGCTGTAATACCCCATATTTCCAACAAATGTGATCAAATTAGCCTGTAGACAATGTACATTATCTGCTTATTTATTTTCTTTATTTTTGTAGTTTGTAAGCTTCAGATGCAGTGGAGAAGAATTTGTTTTTATTAACAGTGGAATAGTCATGGTCAGATCTGACTGCATGGTAGCAAGAATGAGGAATTGGTCTTCCTCACATGTTGAAAGAAGAAGCAGAAAGTAGACAAAAAGTCAATATAAGCCTTAAGACTTCAAGGCCCATTTTCTAATAATTTACTTATTCCACTGGGGAACGTTTTCCATACAGTACCATCAGCTTGGTATCAAGTGTTTAAATGCATGAAATTATGTAGGGCATTCATATTCAAATGACCTTAAGCACATTACATTTTAAACTACCATCTCAGATTGCTAAGCAATACTATTTAGTTACTAAACCATTAATCAATAACTGGTACACCATTTTCTATATGTCTATAGACATCTCTTTTCTTTTGAAAACTTTTCTGGAATAAAATGATATTCAACTATGACCATCTTTTTCTATAGTACTCCTTCTAGAGAAAATAAGGATAAATCTAATATTAATATATTGAAATGAAAGCTAGTCATGAGAAACCATTTGAATTGCATTCAGTGAAACGGTAGAATAGGGTTAATTCCTTTGTTGAGTAATGAAGTAGCATATGAACTAAGAGCAGGCTGTTCCTTCATTAGAGATTGCTTAATCTTGCTGAATTGTTCTTTTGTAAATGAACTCCATACACAGAACAGGGACTGTTTGATGGCATCTGTGATGGGAGGCATTAATGGGACCATTGCGTGAGGAGTCCACTGAAGCAATTTTCATTTGTATTTTAGCTTAACATCCATTGTGTGTGTGTGTGTGTGTGTGTGTGTGTAGGTGTGTGTATCTGTGTGTCTGTGTTCTTGTGTAAGCTCTAGAGATGGAAGGTTCTTATTGTCTTGGAATTGCATAAACCATACAATACAGTTTTAAAATAAACACCTGGAGTGTGATCGATCTAATCTCATATTCCAATTTACTTATGCAAAAAAATGCATAACATATTAACTGCCTACGTAATCCTTTGTGTAACTAGACAGTGTTGGCTTTGCTAGAGCAAAACCACATGCACTTGAAATGACCAGGGATTCTCTTAAATAATGCATAGATGATTATGGTAATATAGTTTTTATAATTTTAATATAGATTTGACTACAGCATGCTCATTATATCTGAAACATAAATGTATCATCATCTTCAGGCTTTCTGTTTGTGTTATTTTTGACGTCCTTAAGGGAGACAAATGAATATTCTGCACTAGATTTAGGACCTGACATCAGGTTAAATGCACACACAGACACACAAACACAACCACACACATACAGACCCACACACCTGTGTAGTGCTAAAATCTTTCTTCTAATATTTTCCTAATACTAAATTATCAATTCTTCAGAAAAACGATAATTATGTAATAATAGAGTATTTAATAATAACAGCTTTCTCAGATAAAATGGCTATTATGTGAGGCTGTACTCTTGTTATCAGCTGAACACAGAATATATAACAACAAAAAGATAGATTCACGTACCTCTGTTACTTTGGAGATGTACTTTAGGACATTTTTACTTGACTTTCCTTGAAGAAGCTGGAAGACATAGCTGAGAGCTTAAGTTTCCTGTACCTGGGAACTTCTGATCAATGACCAGAAAAATTTGCTTGTATAATTTTGTAATATCTAAACCATTCATATCCAGAGTGAGCTGGTTTCAGGCCTTCCTTTTTTGTCATTTTTTAAAAAAAATATGTAATACTTTGTTTACATGTCAAATGTTTTCCCCTTTCTAGGTCTCCCCTTTGAAAACCCCGTATCCAATCCCCCTCCCCTGCCTCTATGAGGGTATTCCCTCACCCACCCACCCACTCCCTTGTCTTCCCTCCCTGGCATCCCTTGTACTGGGCATCTAGCACTCTCAAACCCTAGGGTCTCTCCTCTTACTGATGGTCAGCAAGGCCCTCCTTAGCCACATAAGTGTCCAGCACCATGGGCCCCTGTATATGTGTTCTTTGATTGGCTGTCCAGTCTCTGGGAGCACCTGGGGGCCTGAGCAGTTGACACTGTTGCTCCCTCCCCATGGGGCTGCAAACTCCCTCAGTTCCTTCAGTATGTTCTTCAACTCCTCCATCTGGGACCCCACACTCAGTCCAAGAGTTGCTGTAAATTGAATAATGGGTGTTCCAAACTTTTGGGCTAATGTCCCCTTATCAGTGAGTACATACAGTGTTCGTTCTTTTGTGCCTGAGTTACCTCATTCAGGATGATATTTTCAAGTTCCATCCATTTGCCTGCAAATTTCATGAAATCATTGTTTTTAATAGCTGAGTAGTATTGCATTATGTAAATGTACCACATTTTCTGTATCTATTCCTCTGTTGAGGGACATCTGGGTTGTTTCCAGTTTCTGGCTATTATAAGTATGGCTGCTATGAACATAGTGGAGCATGTGTCCTTATTACATGTTGGAGCATCTTCTGGATATGGCATCACAGGACTGGCATAGCAGGGTCCTCAGGAAGTATTTTGTCCAATTTTCTGAGGGTCTGCCAAACTGATTTCCATAGAGGTTGTATCAGCTTGCAATCCCACCAGCAATGGAGGAGTGTTCCTCTTTCTCCACATCCTCGCCAGATCTTAGCCATTCTGACTGGTGTGAGGTGGAATCTCAGGGTTGTTTTGATTTGCATTTTCCTGATGACTAAGGATTATGAACATTTCTTTAGGAGCTTCTCAGCCGTTCGAGTTTCCTCAATTGAGAATTCTCTGTTTAGCTCTGCTCCCCATTTTTTGATAGGGTTATTTGGTTCTTTAGAGCTTAACTTCTTGAATTCTTTCTTAACAAGCAATCCAATTTTGCTATCTTATTTCACACTGGCTTCCTCTCACAGCAGGTGACAGGGTGTTCATCCCATGTTTCTATCCATAAGTCTAAAGATATCATCACCCGCTGAGCATTTGTATAAAGTATTTTCTAAATAATATTGTTAGAAAATTTTCTAAATAAAAATTAAAATTTTTAAAATAACCCTTGCTAAAATATCTTTTGTTTTTCTTGTTACTCGTACTGTGGAGTGTGTGTGTCTGTGTATATGTGTTTGTGTGTGTGTGTGTGTGTGTGTGTGTGTATGTTTGTGTATGCTTCAATTACTTATTTCTCTATAATTGAGTTTTGACTCTTTTGATCTTTTAAGATGCTATAACTAAGAAGCCAACCCATATGCAAGAGAAGCCATAGACTTCCTGCACTAAAAGACTAGGAGAAAAATGGCAGATTTCTTCAAGGAACAACAGCAGCAACCAAAGCTAACAGTGAAAAGAGTAGTACAATCCTAACTCACATCGTAGGGAGGGAACTGTTAGCCAGGTAGTCAACACATTTGCATTTTGTAATTGTAGTACATAGTATCTCTGTGAGTATATGGCCAAGTACGTGGGGATAGAGATACACTAAACCTGAAACATTAACCATTAAAGACCTACAGCACTGAAACCTTCAGAGGAGACTCCTCTCTTCAGCATTTACTGCTAGACATGGATCCTGCTGGACCACTGGTTCTGGATCTTGTGTCATCCTTCCCCATCTAATTTGCTACCAGGAACAGAAATATCAAGTAAATATGCTTGGCACCAAAAGAGGATACTTGGAGCTTGAAATTTAGCTTTGCTCCATCCATTCCAGTCTGGTGTACATCCAGCTGTTGTACACTGAGCCATGGAACCTGGCTTTTCTTCATCCTTCCCTGCTTGGTGTGCAGTGGCTCCTAGATACCATAGGAAGGAAGCAAAAATGAACCCAGATTGTTATTTTAGAAATATTCCCCCTTTTAATGTATACATATTAATATGAAGTTATGTGAATATCCAATTTATAAATGTTAAGGTCCCATATGTGTAAAGAAACATAGCTAACAGACTCTATTGGCTTTTTAATGGGAATTTCATAAAACATTTTTCCAAACACACAAGTAGACATATATACATGCTCATGTACAATACGCATTTTAAAAGAAGAAATACCAACTTGCAATCCCACCACCAATGGAGGAGTGTTCCTTTCTCCACATCCTTGCCAACATCTGCTGTCACTTGAGTTTTAGATCATAGCCATTCTGACTGGTGTGAGGCAGAATCTCAGGGTTGTTTTGAATTGCATTTCCCTGATGACTAAAGATGTTAAACATTTCTTTAGGTGCTTCTCAGCCTTTCCTGTTTCCTCAGTTGAGAATTCTCAGTTTAGCTATGTTGCCCATCTTTTAATGGGGTTATTTGGTTCTCTGGAGTCTAACTTCTTGAGTTCTTTGTATATATTGGATATTAGCCCTCTATCAGATGTAGGATTGGTAAACATCTTTTCCCAATCTGTTGGTTACCATTTTTTCCTATTGACAGTGTCTTTTGCCTTACATAAGCTTTGCAATTTTATGAGGTCCCATTTGCTGATTCTTGATTTTAGAGCATAAGCCATTGGTGTTCTGTTTAGGAACATTTCCCCTGTGACCATGTGTTTGAGAATTTTCCTCTCTTTCTCATCTATTAGATGCACTATATCTAGTTTTATATGGAATTCCTTGATCCTCTTGGACTCGAGGTTTGTACAGGTAGATAGAAATGGACCAATTTACATTATTCTACATGTTAACTGACAGTTGAACCAGCACCGTTTGTTGAAAATGCTATCTGTTTTTCCACTGGATGGATGGTTTTAGCTCCTTTGTCAAAGATCAAGTGACTGTAAGTATGTGGGCTCATTTCTGGGTCTTCAGTTCTACTCCATTGATCTACCTGCCTGTCACTGTACCAATATCATACAGATTTTTAAATCACCATTGCTCTGTAGAGCAGCTTGTTTGCAGACCCTCAGAAAATTGGACATAGTACTACCTGAGGACCCAGCTATACCACTCCTGTGCAAAAACTCAGAAGACGCTCCAACATGTAATAAGGACACATGCTCCACTATGTTCATAGCAACCTTATTTATAATAGCCAGAAACTGGAAACAACCCAGATGTCCCTCAACAGAGAAATGGATACAGAAAATGTGGTACTTTTACACTGTGCCATCTGGGTACAGTTCCAAGCCCTGGCCCAGAGCTGCCGCAGTCACTGCTGCGAACCTGGGGCCCCTGCACCCCACTCCTATTGCTGAGGTAGCCCCAAGCTTCATGCTGTGCTCCCCTCTGTGGTCCAGGGAGGTGTGCCCCATAACCATCAGTGGCCCCTGCTCTCTAAAGAAGAAGCCAGGGCGCTCTCCTCCCTGTGCCATTGCCAGCTTGAAACCCGGGACCTTAGGACAGGCTGCCTCGGGCCCTGCCGTCCCCCAGATGAGGTTTCGAAGGCCACCATGAAGATGGCTCCAACTCTAGCGGCTCTGCTCTGCTCATGAACTGAGGCACAGCCCCCAAGCATGAACAGCATAGCCTCTAGAGATGTGGCTGTGCTGCTGGTGATGCAGTGGCGGGAGGCACCGCCAGAGGTCCAACAGGTTTCTGAGATAGTAATGTGCCCTACTCCTGTAACTTCCTTTCTGTTTCTGTACCAAATTACATTGAAAAAAAAAAAAGTTAACTTTGGGGATAAAGAGTTTATTTGGCTTATAATTCTAGGTCATTGTCTAGTACTGAGTAGAATCTAAGTCAGGAACACAAATTAAACAGGCCCATCACATCTAAAAGCAGAAAAAAAAAATACCTGTATGTATATTCATTGGCTTGCTTATACTTAGCTCAATGTCTACACTTTTATATGGGTCAGGGACCCTTTCATGAGGAATAATATTGCTCACAATGGACTGTATGCCCATATATCAATTGACTTAAGGCAATCCTCAATATAAACATACAGGCTAACTCAATATGAACATTCTGACAATTACAACAGTCTCCTCACAAGTGATTCTAAGATGGGTCAAATTTTCAAATCTAAAGGTGGATAATGGTTTATTTGTATTGAAAGCAATAGTGAAATTTGACTCTTTCCAAAGTGGAAATAGAATGCAAGTTTTCAAGGGTTGATTATTTCTTAGGATATGATGAAGATAACCTTTATCCAAGAACTGGATTAACGATCTTCAGAGTGGATTCTAACATGTTCTAGCATATTCTGACTGGTATATCATGAATTCTTATCAATATGTAGCTGCTGAATGTTTAACCAGTCTTAAAATCAGGAGCTAACAGAATCTATGTTGCTTATAAATCATTTAATCATAGGAGTTTAATTGTATGACAACTGAAACACAGACTAAGATATAATGAAACTCTTACATTTGGCACATTCATAGGTGAATTTGATGTTTTCCAACTGACACTGCTTATAGAAAAATGAGTCATCCCAGATCTGTAATGAAGAAATTACTCATCTATATTTGTGTGGAAGTGCCAATCAGCTGGTATGCACAGAGAAAACAATGACATAGTATTACAGAAAGAAAGAAAAATGAGTGATGCTTCTTTCTAGGGAGAAACCACTTTCAAGTTCAAAGTTCTTTATATTCAAATTTTAATTTAAGAAGGACACAAAACACAATTTTAACTTACGTAGGATGAAATGGGAATTATTTATTCATCTGATTATTTTATCAGTTAATACTTGAATGTCAAATGTTTTCCATGAACTATTTTAAGTACCTTTTCAATGCTCAGATGATCTTCCTTCAAAATATGCCCTATTTCAAAATGGTAGCTGCTATATTCCACTGTTAAGCTAACTAAAGTGTAAAAAGTATTGACAGAAAAATATATTCTCCAGAGTACTGACTTTCTCATCATGTCTGACTTGCTCAAATTCATTCTTTGAAAGCATTTTTTTTTTTTTGGTAGATTTAATTTTACTTGTTATTCATTTACTTTACATCCTACTAGAAGGCCCTGTTTAATAACCCCCTCCCACAAACTTTCCAACACCCCTTCCACTTCTCCTCTGAGCACATGCCCAAACAATTCATACCAATCTGGTCAAGGTTATTTCTCACCTTCTCTTCTATGAGATAGTGTATTTAGCCTATCTAGTTTTATGTTGAGATACTTTATCCACTAGGACTTCAGTTTTGTTCAGGATAATAAATATGGATTGATTTTCATTCTTCTACATGTGTACTTCCAGATAGGCCAGCACCATTTGTTGAAGATGTTCTTCCTATTCTCTCGTATGGTCTTGCCTTCTTTGTCAAACATTAAGTGTCTCTAGGTTTGTTGATTTATTTTTGGGTCTTTCATTCGATACCATTGATTAATGTGTCTGTTTCTGTACTAATATCATGCATTAAAAACAAATTGTTTAAGTAGGATTACTATTGACTAAACTGTGTTCACCTAAATTTTATGTAATAAAATATCTTTCTGAAAAATATAAAATGTTTATATGTACAAATTATATTGTAAACGTATCTGTATCATTACCCAATCATACTAATTTACAACTCTATTCATGTCCTTCTTCCTAACCCAGTTCACATCCTACTCATATTTTGTTGTGTGTATGCAGGTTTGGGTTCCTATTGGGAGAGCCATTCACTATGCAAAAGACTGTATTCTATAGCAACCCTTTCCCTCTGACCTCTACTCTGAGATACTTTGTGTACATTGAAATGTGTGACATTCAAATCATCATTTGGGTTGAGCAATAAATAGTTACCTATTCACAACATTCTAACCTAATCTGAGTCTCTGAATTAACAGGTACCTTTTGAAAAAAAGAAAACAGAAGGAGGAGGAGGAGGAGGAGGAGGAGGAGGAGGAGGAGGAGGAGGAAGAGGAGGAGGAGGAGGAGAGGAAGAAGGGCAGGAAGAAGAAAAAGAAGCTTCTCAGATTCTCTGATCCAGGCTGAGAGGAACATCAGTCTATGCATAGAAGCAAAAATGTTTAGGTGACTTTCTGTAAAAGTTTATTTAACAAAAATGCTGAAAGCTTAAGGGCAGACCTGGCTTTCCTGAAAGACAGTACTGTCAGCAAGATAATTGTTATCAGATGAATGTGTAAAGGAAACAATCAACTGTTTAAAGCATAGTGTCATTCAGAAGAGGAAATCACAAAAGACAACTGGTTCATTTTCTCATACCCAAACTCCCCCTTTCCAACCCATCCTTTCTCCTTTCTTATTCCCATATACTAAGGAAAGGTTCTGTGAAGTAAAAGAAAATAATCCCATCAGAAGCCAGCTCTGATGCTGACCAAACCATCACATAATAAATGATTTTGGTGTTAAACTAGTCTGTGCATGTTTGTTATGACAGTCACATGAGAACAAAGATATTTGATAGATGGTATGGTTTCCATGTCTCACCAAAGGTTAATAAACTTTTATGGAATTTGCCTGACCTCCTAGATCCTAAAGTTTAATTATTCATTGCCTGAAATAACTTAACCATATTCAGAACCAAAATACACAAGAAGTCTTTGAACTCAAGACATATATTAGGTAAGAATCTCTTGCATCAAGGATGCATGGGAAATAGACATGGTCTTATTGAAGTTTAATTGACTGGACTCTAATCAGCTTCCTTAATGACAGACTGGGACTGGGCTAAGGATATACATTTCTAGAAGTTTGTTGGTTGGTTCTGGTGGTGATTTTATAGGTATAGTTTTAAAATTGGTTCATTTCCTGGATAGAGAGATAGCTCAGCACTTAAGAGCCCTGGCTGCTCTTCCAGAGGTTCTGTGTTCAATTCCCAACAACCTCTTGTTGGCTCACTACCATCTATAATGAAATCTGGTGCTCTCTGTTGGTGTGCAGGCATACATGTAGGCAGAACATTGTATACAGAATAACTAAATTAATTAATTAACTAAAACTTTTAGGAATTGGTTTATTTCCTTTTTTTTTCTTCCTGATTTTATAATTTCCATGATTTTTGAAACAAGAACCTCACAAACATAGTCACCCTTCCATTAGCATTTCTTTACAAATCAGACCCAGCTTTTGAACAACCCTGCTTAAATATCCCAAAAGACTCTCTCCACAATAAATCTACATCTGAAATAAGTTTTCTTCTAAAATAGCCATTTACTACCTTTCCCACACATTTTCCATCCATGTTAGAACATATCGTTCACCCTCCCTAAAAAGCTTTGTTCTATATTTCTATTCTTTCACTGACTGTCCTTAGTCGGGCTATTGCTTAGCTGTCCTGAAGACTTGTGAGACTATGACAACATCGATAAATTCCAGTCAACAACAATATAAAAGAGACTTTGGACCATGTCAGTTCCCCCATGAAAAATCCAGACTGGGCTTATTCTGTTTACTCCATATATATTTCCAAACATGTAAGAAGACACCTCTTTTCTCATAGAGAAACAACTGCACTGTATTTGTATCATTTTGTCTTCCCTCTCCTCCATACTTACACTTCTCAAATCTTGACTTCTTTTGTTTCTTAAAAATATATAACCTGCACTAAGCAACACAGGTCACTCTAAAACATAGTGTATGTGCATGGTGTGTGTGTGTGTGTGTGTGTGTGTGTGTGTGTGTGTGTATGTAGTTTTCAGACTGAACACTTGGTACTGGATAAACAACTAGGGGATTCATCTTAAAGGACTACTGATCCCTCTTCCTTGAAGTCATTACCTTCCTGTAGTTCTTTTAGGAATGGGCCCTGTGAGATTTCGCCTATCCTCATTCCCATGTCAACTGGTGTTGTCATTGTTCAAATTTTGTCTAGGTAGCCATATTGTTGTGGTATCATGTGAGCAACTTCTCTCATAGATGAGAAATACAATCTTACAGCAGATGCCCTGGTCCTTGTGATCTTGCTATCTTTCCATACTCTTTTTCATGATGTTCCCTAAACCTTAGATGTAAGGTTAGTGATGTATATCTATGTATCTGTTCTGGTTGAACACCTCTTGGTCAGTTGTTATTTACATTTTGACCAGTCATGGCTTCTTTAATGAACTGTGTATGTTTATATTCACAGTAAGCTGTTTATGTGAGTGGTGAGAGCTACATTTATCTGTGGACATAAGAATAAGTATTTAGAAAGAAGTTTAGTATTATATTGGTGTATTAAAGTGACAAGAATAGATTCTCCTCTAAGTTCAAATGCATCACTCTACAATGATTTTTGGCTGAGTTCACAGTATCATGCCTAGATTTCCTGCTATTAAGTAGACCTTATACAAAGTCTACAACTATTAATCTTTTTGTTGTTGTAGTATACATGTCATGGTGTTCATTGCTCAGGTTCATATGCTTCATGGTTTGAGAAGACTAATGATTACTTTTCTTTCTCAACAGCTTGCATAGCACCTTCTAGTACTATAAATACATTCCTCAGAGAGCAGTCTTCAAAGTCAGATCAAGTTTGGTTCTCCATATTCTGTTTCTAAAGTGTACCATGTATTCAAAAATAAAAACATACCTTCATGTTCTGAATGGCAGGTAAGGACACCATCAATATCCTATACTGTTTTGGGACATTGTTTGATTCTCCTGACCAACAATTCAAAAAATGTTCCCGTGTCTATTATTGAGAATTCTGTTGGTTGTCTATGGCTCTTATAGAGAACATTATCATTCCAGGTGGCTCAAATTAATTACACACAAACACATAAACACCACCATAGACATACACACACACACAGAGAGAAAGAGAGAGAGAGAGAGAGAGAGAGAGAAAGAGAGAGAGACACACACATACACACACAAACAAACACACATTTTCTTGCTTAACAATTATATATACACAGAAAAAGTCTAATGGGTGAACTATTAAAGACTTTGTTAATTTAATTGCAGGTACTATCTCAGAAAATGAGTCCCCCTTAATATTCTTCTTAAAATCCAGTTACTGCAATAATCTAGGAAGCTCCGAAACACATATAAATTGATGGTATCCACTGTGCAAATAGAATGTGAATTTATGAATATCTATTTCAGTTACAGAAGCTTATTCTTGAGGCCAGTTTAGGAGAAAAGATAATAATCTGTAGACAAATGGAATTTCAAAGTAAATAAGCTTCTTATGATTAGATAATTAAGACTGACATTAATTATATGTATCATTATTGTATTAACTTCTCAGGGAGAAAGGGGATCTATAATGATGGTGAAAATTACAAATATTTACTCAGGATGCAGTGAGTAATTTTCTCATACCCTTGAGGAATACCATCTGCCTTGAAATATTGGAGCTTAGTTAATGCTCTCTATTAAGAGCACACTAGTTGGTATTCAGAGAGTTTCTCCTCTTTCTTGAAAGTAGGAGTAAAAATGATCTCTGTAATTTCAGTATACTGTATTTTTGTAAAAATATAATGTTGTAATAATATATTATGTCTATCTCTTGTTTGTTCCTCACAAAGAACACAGAATTAAATGCTTCAATCCCATTTTTTTTTATTTTCATGACACCACATATTTAACCTTGACTCATTATTAAACGTAATTCAGTTGAAAACACTCCATTCATGATAAAGATGAAAGTTCATCTTGTCTTCTTGTTTTGGTCAAACTGACATGCAGGTATAAGCTACTGAATTAGGAAAGAGGTGATCGTGGCTTCACCCATATATTATCCTTGATATATCTCTCTACATTTCCGTGTACTAGACTTTTTCCTAAAGAAGAATACAATTTTCACCCATTGTTTGTAAATGTTATGGAGTATTGTACAATACATAGAACACTGTTATACTTCTGAGAACTTACAACTTTGTCAAGTACTAGTTTGCAAACATTTCATGAAACTGCCTAATGTTTAGATACCTAAGAGAAATGATTATGTTTTTGTTGTATCTTACCCCCAGGAGCTTTGCCAGAAATTGATATTTAGTAGTAGCTTAATTACTATATTTTGCATATCTGTGTGGATATTACATGACAGCCATAGTCACCTGTTTGACCAGTGAATGTGGAAGTATCTTGAAGTTTCTGGAGTACAGAACTAGGAACAAGACAATGCTGATGGTGACTTCCATAGTTTTCCATGGCATGATGAAACAAATATTTATAATACTTAATGATATTAAGTAATCATTATTTATACTTGGTTCTGTGTTTATTCTCTGGACATACCTTGAACAGGAAATGAATGAACCAGAGTTTACACAAATTTAAAATATTTTGAATTCATGTCTCCACACTACTGGAATACCATATTTTCTTTATAATAAAACTTGTCAAACTGTATAACTTAAAATTTTCTTCCTAGAGATTAAACACTTTAAGAATTAACAAAGATATTTGTCCATCTCACAGAAGTAACTGAAATGGGCCACCATGGTCTAAAGGAACTAACAATGCACTGTGGAGGTCCATGATGGTGTGGATTTAATTTTTTTTATATTTTTATATAGCTACACCAAATATCTATACTATGTTTGTCAAGTGTACACGTGGATAAATTTAAACATATGTACACACTAATAAAATCATTGTCACAGTCAAGGCAACCAATATATCCTTCATTTATTAAAATTTTCTTTGTTTGACTTTTGTTTTGTTTTAACTAAACCTTATCATGGTTTTCTTCGCTGTTCATTACAACCTAAAGTCTTGTTGAATTTAGATACTATGTTATTAAACAGATCTTTAGAACTAATTAATGTCACATAACCAGACCAATTAAGAACAAATATCTCTCACTTCCCTTCTCCCTATTACTTGATAGATAGTAACAAAGATATCCAAAATAATAATGGTTTATAGCAGAAGTATAATGTTCCCTACTTTCATCCATGCAAAGGGAGCTTGGAGTGAATTATTAAATGAGTCAAATGGATGACCCTTGCCATAAGAATGGAAACGGGACCTTCCTTTGTACAATAAATTCAAGTGTGACTCTTTAACATTCAATTCTTAGTACTTTTCTCCTACCATCTCTCCCAAAAGAAAGTATGACACTCTCAACCCCAAAGTTTGTACATGATTCCTAATTCTAGAACCCAGTATAAAATTAAACAAACAAAATAAATTTTTTTAGTATTTGATAGTCCATCTTTTTAAAAATAAATGTCAGTAGCCATCCGCTCCACCACTACAGTCTCTGAATTCCCCACTTCTCCAGTTGAAACTCTTTTCAACAAGACTTTCTGTTATGTTCATGTCTTCACTTTATATGTGACCCATGGAGTCTGATTAGGATTCCTTGCCTGTATATGAATAGGAGATTATTTACTAGAGCAAAAGAAACATATTAGTGGTTACATCATGAAAGAAAATGACACTACTAACCATATAATTTTCAAAAACTCCTCAAGGATGGTAAAGCCTTGTGACCCCTGCCACATCATGATGAGATGTTGATTTCCAAGTCTTGTGCAGATAAACAAGGCTTCATGACCTTCATGAGTGCAGTGGCCATGGTCTTCATTTAGCTGAACACCTCTCCATTCTCTGGCTCTTAACATGCCTGATCCACCATGGAGTCCAGTATTTTCTTTGTTGAGCTGTGATCACTCTTCTATTACTTATTCTTGAAACATTGGCCAATGAGCAGTTTTTACCCACATACAACTTTGAAAAGTTATTTCAGGATAGAAATTCACTGAAACTTTCAGTTTTTGTTTATAAGTTAAATAAAGCAAAATCAGTTATTTTGGAATTTAATCCTATGCATTTAACAATTATATAGATCTGACTAGAATCTATATTCAGGATACAGAGCACCACAATTCCAGAAAGGCTAGCTTGCTGTATCTAATCTTGATTACTAACATGGGCAGTACTAACGTGCTCTACTTTTTCATGACTTGAGAACGATGAATGGCATCATATATTGTAAAATCTTTGAGACTGGCTTCATTCACACAATATAAGGCTACTGAAAATATTTTTGAGGGGCATGCAAGTTTCATTGAATTTTCTGTGTTCCTTTTTGTTTCTGAATGTCATTCTATTCCTCAGATATTTTTCAGTTTGCTTGTCTACTCACCTACTGCAGAATATTGAGTGATCTCCAGTTTGGACAATATGAATGATCTGTTATCCTGGATTTGAATGGGCTCAACATATCATTTTTAAACTCATGTTATAGAAGGGATATTCAGTCAACCAAGACTGTACTTCAGTTCAGAATCGGGACATATTCTAGGCTACTGAGCATTAGCATTGTTCCTTACCCATAGTCTGGGAAATTTCTTTGAAGTAGACAGATTTGGGAATCTTCAGCTAACAAAGTCAAGGGCATAACATTCCATAACATTCACTCCAAGGTTCCCTAAAATGAGAGCATGAAACCAATTACTAGCCGTTCCCAAGGGAATAGAAATGGGGCCAGCTTTTGTAGAATAAATTCAAGTATACCAGTTTAACTTTCATTTCTTGGCACTTTTCCACCATCTCTCCCAAAAAGAAACTCTCTATATTCTCTTCAGTTACTTGATGAAGGGTACAAACAATTAGCAGAGAAAGCCAACTCCTCTGTCTTCACTGACTTTCCAAATAAGTAATTTTCTTATCCGATCAACCTGGCTTGACTAAAAGGAGCTCTTTTACCTATTATGCTAGTGTAGTTATATATATTTCTGAGTGTGAATATGTGTGCCTGAGTATGAGTATAAGTCAGAGGAACATTTAAAATTAAGTCGTGTGTGTGTGTGTGTGTGTGTGTGTAAGAAACACATGTTTCTATATGAAAGTCGGTCAGTTCTATCCTTTCACCATATGTGGTTTAGAGATCAAACTCAAGACACCAGTCTTGATTACAATCATCTTTTAAAACCAATTCATCTTTCTATCCCTAGTCACTTGTCTTTGTGCATGTCCATGAATGAATATGCATTAATGGTTGCAAACTGTGAGAAAAAAATTTGTCTTACATCTAGATTATAGTTTGTCAGAACTTGAGCAAAAATTGAGCTAAGCTGGTCACAAATACTAGTGCTATGATAATTATTGATCATGTGGTTCATTGGAATTCTATAAATCTAAGTGAACTGGAGTTACAACAGAAATTAAAACCTTACAGTTCATGTATTTTTTGTGTTTTTCTTGTTTGCTTCTTAATATAATGTTTTGAGTCAAATATCTATAACTGGGATGGAAAGATGGCTCAGCAGTTAAGAACACCGACTGCTCCTTCAGATGTCCTGAGTTCAATTCCCACTTGTTGGCTCACAACCATCTGTAATGGAATTGATGCCCTGTTCTGGTGTTTCTAAAGAGAGCGATGGTGTACTCATATACATAAAATAAATAAATAAATCTTCAAAAAATGATGTCTATAATTTCATAAGAAATTTTTCTGTTGTCTCTTAAGTTTACAGAAAAATTTGTGTAACACCACATCAGTAACAGATTTTCCCCTGTGCCTGAACATATACACTTTATTTTCAGGTAGTAATTTTTGGCTTCTTTTATAGCTTTAATTATAAAGAATCACAAAACATTCTTTTCATTTATGATCTCCCACAAATTATAACTTAAAATAAACTATAATATACACAATCTACTAAGGTGATATTTATTATTTCATTATCAAGTTCCTAATTATTTATTGCAAGTATATACAGATTAATCCATATTGTATGTTGACATTGAATCCTGAGATGGATTATAAAACTTACACAGGATTTATCATAATGTTATTAACTTTTTAAATTGAGTATTCTAAGACAGGATGGGAACATACATCACTTTCTTGTAGAAATAATTTTTTGTTTTTTAATATTTTGTATATTGCTAGGATGGCTCATATTTCTCTCTATATAAGCACAAAACAGCCTTTAACACAGATTCTTGACACCCTCCTTCTAGTGAATAAATAAGTCTATATGTATTGCTAAGCTCCCTCAACCCAGCCTGTACTCTGGGATCACATGGTAAGGTCTTTACCTTTTCTTCTCTTCTCCTTCCCCTACTGATGAACTAAGTCATAAGTTGTTCCAAATGGGGCTCAAGAGCTGTTGTATGTAAGGAGATTCTCAGAAGATTGCCCATCTATAGAGAGAAAAGAACAGCACATGGAAGGTATAAAATAGGCAGTAGGTACAGGAAACAAAGGAAAACCCACCTGTCTCCAAAAAATAATAGGATAACCAAAAAACACATGATCACATAAAGGACTTCAAATTTGGCTGCACAGATATCCCACAAAATGTAATGAACACAGAAATTTCATATCAATAATATAAACTGTGCAGTAGGTGGAAAATTACTCATTCAGGTTACAAGCAGGAGATTATTTAAATAGATTGTTCTGTTTTTTAAAAATATTTTCCTCAAGATTTATAATAAGGTACAGCTGACTTCCTCTGGTCTAACCAGTGTCTAGAGACAACTGCTAATGTATTGATTATTATAGTTTAGAATGTGGAACCCAAACTATGGTGGTCTGACCTGCTGTTGTAGAAAATTAGTCTCAAAAACTACATCTCTCTGCTCTTCTTGCTAACTTGCCCCATCCACTTGACATATTCACCATCTTTGATTCTTTTTCAGTTTTAGACTACATATAAAATCTGACATCCAGAACATGGAAAGATGGCACATTTGGAAAGTCATGGCTGCACAAACATTAGAAGCATGTTTCATATAGCCAATGTACAAATTCACAGTACAACAGTGGGAACCTCTATGTCTGTAGCTGACAGAAATAAGTTCAGATACATGGAGAATGTCTTCCCAGTACAACAGTGGGTGCCTGTACGCCCACAGCTGATGTTATGGGGTGGGAGGGGTGAGTAATACTGGCTAATATGTGGGGTCATGTCTGTCTAATCCACTAGTAAGGTCCAAGTTCAATAAGAAATAATGAGTTAAATTAAGGTGGAGAAGTGACTATGGACACACTCCTCCAAGTCAAACTCTGTTTTATTAAATGTTCTCTTGCTGTGAAAAGATACCTTGATCATGACAATTTATAAAAGAAAGATATCATTGAATATTACTTACAATTTCACTGGGTAAATCAATGAATCAATGACACATGTTGGGAAATATAAAGGCCGGAAAGTTAGCATGGCACTACAACAGTAGTTAAGAGCTTATTTTTCAGTTTGCAGGCAGCAGGCAGAAAGAGAGGAATACCAAGCTTGGTGTGGGCTCTTGAAACCTCCACTCCCAGCCCAGTGTCACCGCTCTCCCAAACATTCTGTATCACCTAATGTTTCATAAAGAGTTCACTAACTAAGGACAATGCATTGAAACATATGCACTTACAGGGCCATTCTCATTCAAATCACCAAACATTGGTTTTCAAATGCACATGCTTACATGTATACTTACAAATTCACATAATCCACACATGTGAATACTCTCCCCACATAAGCATATACATACACAAGAAATCATTAAGATTCTAGATTCCACTTGCAAAAGCAAATGAATGATTTGCCATTCTGAATCTGGCTTATTGTACTTTATGTAGTCATATTTGTCCCTGCTATGATGGGGGACTATGTATGCTTAAAAAACCCTTTCTTCACAATGGAAGCCCAGGGCTTACCTTTCTATAACTGTTTAATTCTACTCCATTGCAGAAAAGACTCTTGTCTCAAGCCATTATGAGTATTTTGTTGTAGCTGTTATTTTTGTGGTTATTGTTGTTCTTGTTTCTTTTGTTTTGTTTTGTTTTGTTTTTTGTCTTTTGTTTTTGTTTTTGATTTCTCAGCCATTTTCTTTAAATTCAGTTACAAATTTCCTTACCCATTTTCATCCCCATTATGGAACCTTCAACTATCATCTGAGTTTCGTATTTTATGTTTCCTGTGGATATATACTTTTTAAATAAGTATGGATACTTGTTAATTACTTGTGAATTTGTCAATTTCTAGCTCATTCAAACAATTCTTCTAATTGGACACACAAGAGCTTAACATGGTACAGGGTTCACAACAAAACTATGCTAAAATAACCAAGAAGAGAGAGAGCGAGCACAGAGTTTCTAGATTACAAGGAAGGTGTACAGCAACAGAAAAGACTAATGACAAGAGGGAAATGGAGAAGGAATTTGGTGGAAAGAAAAGAAGTAGATTTGAAAACTCCAGCTCAAATTTAAGGAATAATGAAAGATGTTGGTTAATGACATTCAGTTCTAACATTTCACCAAGAAACTCAAGACAGAAAATACTTTGTCTTAATTTAGTAACTATATCTGATAACTACAGAATTAGAATCAATCTTTTTCCTTTAGTGTTGTGTTTTAAAGGTGGAATATGAATTCTCGTGTGCTTATCCTTATTCTATAAATGATTTTGAATATTTTCTTTATAGTAAGGTATTATTTTGTATTCTTTAAAACATTTGCTATTATTACCATTTTGCTTTTGTTATTTTGATGTTAAGGATCTGGAAATCAGACTAGGGTGATGATTGAGTGAATAAAGAATTTGTCACATAAATATGAAACCCCAAGTTTGACTCTTCACAACTTATATAAATAACTGACACAGGCACATAAGCGACTATAATCTCTGAGCTCCTACAGAGACAGATAGTAGAGAATGGAGAGTTCCTGGAAGCTGTGCATATGCAGCAGCAAAATGGCAAAGACACTCTGTCCTCCCAAAATATGCATAATGAATATTAGTGTCTGGATTTTTCCTCTGATTTTGAAACTCATACTATGACACACACAGAACCAGATTTACACACACACACACACACACACACACACACACACACACACACAAACTTGGGAAATACATTACATGATTTGTCCTTTGCTATGCAGAAAAAAATAAGCTAAGTGACAATTCCAATCTGAAACAGCTGATTCTAACATCAAAGAAAAGCCAAACTCTTCATTTCAGTGGAAAAGATGAAGTCAACCATTTCTTTAGAATACATATACATTTTTTATAGCATATTGTTATCAGAATTAGAAGAAAATTTTAGGTTAATTTAACAAAATCCAATTATGTCAAAAAAGACAGATGTATATAAATAAAATTATATATGATACAATATCTATCCAGGTAGGTGTAGAATCAGATCTGGATCTGGGATAGCACACTGCTTTGCTGTTATACATCAAGGGTTAATAGAAAAAATTCACCATGAAAAGAAAACTGAATAAAAGCAAATTGCTATACAAGAGCATGACCAGCCAGAGATGATGTGTAAGGCATTGGCTCCTTCTAAAGCCCACAGGCAAAGGAGCAGTGAAGGATCTTTTGACCACCACAGAAAGCTGTTAATGTTAGAGTCAGTAGATAGAGTACTCATACTGAATATCAATCCAAGGGAAAAGTGTGCATTTTTCCCCTCTATTTTTACCAGTTCCCTCCAATTTTCTGTTTTATTTTATTTAACATATCTATCAACTTTTTTCTGCACAATTGCTTCAATTGTGCAGAAAAATTGAAACTTTGCTTGCCAGGCTAGGACAGCCTTGAGATTCATGGGAGGACTTTCCTTTCTGGTCCAATGTGTTTGGTGTTCTGTATGCTTCTTGTCCTTTCTTTTGGTTATGGAGGTTTTCCTCTATGATGTTCTTGAAAATATTTTCTATGCCACTAACCTGAGTTTCTTCTCCTTCCTCTATTCTTATTATTGTTAGCTTTGGTCTACTCATAGTGTCTCATATTTCATGAATATTTTGTGACAGAATTAATTTTTTGTGAAATTTAACATTTTCTTCGACCAAGCTACCCATTTCTTCTATTATGGCTCCACTCCCTAAGATTCTTTCTTCCACATCTTGTATTCTGCTGGTGGATTTGTCTCTGAGGTTGCTGTTTGATTTCATAAATTTTCATCTAAAGATTGCCCTTATATTGAGATTCTTTATTGATTACTTCTTCACTTCCAGGCCTTAAGCTGTTTTATTCAATTTCTTCCATACTTTGCTTGTGTTTTCATATATTACTTTAAGGGGCTTATTAATTTTCTCTTAGAGACTTCTCTCATATTCATAAATGCTTTAAGATTTGTGTTTTGTGTTTAAGCTATGTGAAATGCTCAGAGCCTACTAAAACAGGTTACTGGGGTCTAGTGGAGGCATATGATCTTGGCTGTTATTGATTGCATTAAATATTCAGGCATCCAGGAATCTGGGTTTAGGAAAATTGTAATTCTAGGTGCTGGTATCTGATTATTCCTTTGCCTGATGTGTGTTTTGTTTCTTGTTGCCCTCTCTGGTTCTTAGGATATTGCAGTGGCTGTTGCCTGATAGCAAATTCTTCTTGAATTCTGGTAGATGTATCCACTGAGTGTTCAAGGTACAATGTGTTTTTAGGTATTGGGTGGTGAAGTTGAGATGTAGGAATGTGAATAAGCTAGGGAGGAGCAGAGACATTTCAGAGAAGTGGGTAAGGCAATGTTTTAAAAATATCTATTTAACCCCTTGGGAATAGTGGCAGAGAGTGAAGAAAGCCCTCAGCAGATGATTCGGTAGAGAGCTGGGGGTGGGACTGGGGAATTTAACTGGTTGCAATGGATGGAGAGGTGAAGATTTGTAGATAGCTACTTGTTTCTCTAGCTTATTGACCTGTGAGTTCCCGGGAAATGCTTGCTGGAATTGAAGGCTGAGATACTACAATGAATGGGTGGGGGTGGATTTAAAACGTTTTGAAGAAATATCTGTGTTGTTCACTGGAAATGGGGCAAGGGGAGAAGGGAGGCTACAACCTTGCATCAGGCAGACTACTACAGAGCTGAGAAAGATGGGGGATTGTATTTAGAGGAGCACAGTGAGAGGCTGATTTAATTTGGAACTACAGATGGAGGGTTGAAGATCTGCAGCAAATTCTTGGTTCTTTGTTGGTCTTTGTTTCTTTGTTTTGTTCTTTGTTCTTTCTTTGTTTCTTTCTTCCTTCCTTTCTTACTTTATATGTCTATCTATCTATTTATCTATCTATCATCTATCTATCTATCAATCATCTATCTATTTCATGGTTAGTCATTGCCATTTTATTGGTATATTGAGATTATTTAAGTGTAATATCTATATGGAAATATTTTTATCTGCTAGTGGTTGTTCTGTAATTGCTGCAATTTTTGTGTCTCTTCACTAGGTTAATGTTGAGAGTTTAATGAATTTCTGTGTTTGTCATGGCTGTTTGTTCCCAACTTTGTTTTACCTATCTGATTTTTTCATGGAGCACACACTTTTTTTTTTCTTTTTAATTTTTTTTTTATTTTAATTTTTTTCCATACTTTATTTACATTTCAAATGTTCCCCCCTTTCCAGATCTCCCCTTTGGAACCTCCCCATACCCTCCTCCCTCCCCCTGCCATGATGGAGGTATTCCCCCACCCACCCACCTACCCACTCTCATCATCCCTCCTTGGCATTCTCCTATACTGGAGGATCTAACACCCTCAGGCCTAAGGGCCTCTGCTCACCCTGATGTCTAACAAGACCCTCCTCTGCTGCATATGTGGCCAGCTCCAACATGTAATTAAGACACATGTTCCACTATGTTCATAGCAGCCATATTTATAATAACCAGAAACTGGAAACAACCCAGATGTCCCTCAACAGAGGAATGGATACAGAAAATGAGGTACATTTACACAATGGAATACTATTCAGCTATTAAAAGCGATGACTTCATGAAATTTGCAGGCAAATGGATGGAACTTGAAAATATCCTGAGCGAGTTAACACAGTCACAAAAGAATGAACATGGTATGTACTCACTGATAAATGATTATTAGCCCAAAAGTTCGAAATACCCAAGAGTCACATCACAGCAACTGTAGGGCTGAGTGTGAAGTCCCAGATGGAGGACTTGGAGAAGGGACTGAAGGAGCTGAGGGAGTTTGCAGCCCCAGGGAGGAAGCAATAGTGGCAACTGGCCTGACCTCCCGGAGACTGGATCACCAACCAAAGAATACACATGGAGGGACCCATGGAGCCCACATTTTAATGTATTCACTCAAAGGAGACAAACTTTCTCATTCTCCCTCTAAAGTATTCCATTAAAACCTTTCTGCAATTCTTTCCTGATTGTCTGTAATTCTTTTAGTTTGTATTTGGATGGAATTATCCCTTTCCCCAATGATTTAAAATATAACATTTGCAGGTTATTGAATTCTTTGTTCACATTTATTTACGTTCAGAGTCCAACGTGTTTGATGCACTTTTGGCTTTTGCAGTTGTCAAAGAAAAGCCTGATGTCATTCTGAAATCTCGTCTTTTATATTTGAGTTAGCATCTCTTGATCTGATATTGGAATTATTTCTTTATTAGAGTTCTGTCATTCTGAATGTTACGTGTTTTAGAGAGTTTGTTCATTAGTTGTATCTGCTTGGAGATGTTTATATCACTAATACTTTCACATGATATTTCTTTCTTCTCAGTTAGGGAACTTCTATGCTATGATTTCCTTAAAGTATCCATCTACTCCATGATATTTTATCTCCATTCTCTCTCCATCATAGAGATCTCTCTGATTTTTCCTGAAGGAATGCATTCTGAACTTCCTGGAAATATCATCTCTGATCTTTCATCTTTTTCCTGACACTGGTCTCACCTTCATCCTCCACCTGTAATCTTAGAATTTTCAAATATCACTTAAAATAAGGGTTCTCAAACACTTTGAACCACCTTCTAGCCCATAATCCAAAGAAAAGGGAGAAAAAAGGGGGATGTGGACCTGTTTAGAATTAGTTCTTTGGGACTATTCCATTCTCCATTGTCACAATACCAGCAGTTCAGTTCAGTAGTGTCAAGATACCAAACGTAAATCAACAGTGGTGGAATGATCCAGCAGCAATGGCCAGCTGTCTGTCTAATCAACCTGTGTCAATGGGAGCAATTAGGGCCAGACATGATGCAAAAGATGTTCCCTGCCCTAGTTCTCACATTGAAGTGAAGATCAGCAAAGACATGAAACCACTAAACCATTGCAAGATTGGCTATGCAAGTGTATCATCACTGTCCATTGTCCTATTTATACTCGCTCCAAACATCACATCTCCTCACATGTGTCATGCTTCAGCAAAACGCCATGTGAGTCAGCCTCAGCAAGATATCGCATGAGTGTGCATTACATGAGCCAACCAAAAACTTCCACTTTATCCACCCATGAAAAATTTCCCTCTGTATACTCTCGCTTATTAATTGAGGTTCTTGTATGGGGTTTCAAATACTTGTGCCTAGTTCTTTTGCAATTTTTCAATCTCTCTGAAGAATTGTTCCTCTATATTTTTGATTTTTGACTCCAGTTAATTAACTATTGCATTTATTTTGGAGACTGACTTATCAGGGTATTTGTAAGAGTTTCTTAATTTTTCTGTCTGACTACTCTACAAGATCATTGAGTGGAATCCTTTCTCAGATATTTTAACTACCTTTTCAGTTTTTTATTTTTTTAGAGGGGAGTTGGTTGATTGGTCATGGATAATAATTATCATATTCTTTGTATCACTCTGTTGTATTTTCTAGATCTGAAGGAATGCTTTATGATTTTATCTTTTCCATTCTTGAGCCTATTATAATGTTTCTTATAATTTTTCTTTCCTGTGAATTTTTCTAGAATGATATATATATAATTAAGGTATGGAGCTGATTAAAACTGGTGATGGCTATTAAATGCAGTTGCATACCAATATGACCAAAAGGTGGGACTTCCCAATAAGGCCCAAGGTAACAATAAAAGCTCAAAACATTGGTTACTACTTCAATTCTGTGACTGTTTATGTGATCAACATAACCAGTGGAAATTGTATACTATCTAGAGGCAGTGGTCAAAGCCACAGGACCAAAGTAAACTCTGAGATCACACAGAGGACTTAGCAGGGCCAGTAAGCAGTGAGAATGCAGGTGTCTCATCTTCTACAGGATCAGAGAAGAGCATATGTCGAGACTATCAGAAGCACCAGAGAATCCTGTGGTCATACTATGTCTAGAGAATTCCTCAGGTCTAAGCCACTTGGTCTGACTAGACCTGAGAACATACAGCAATTAATCATGCAAGTGCCAGAGAACTCAAGATTCTGACTAAAAACCTGATCTTCAGCTCCAGTTTTCCCAGAATTCTCTGGGAGAGTGGTGCTTTCTTGTCAGTAATTTCTGGGTTGGTATAGGTTTCTAACTTTCTTATGATCCTGTGGTTACTACAAGACTAGAAGTTTGTATAAGCTACTTGATGCACAAGGAGAAAATATCTACACTTTAGGTAAGACAGGATGCAAGGAAACGAAACCTGTCTCTACTCATACTCGTATATCCTAAGGGTTAAAATGTTCTTATATTTTTACATACATCAACAAAACAACAACATTGCTTTTCATAGCAAGAATGATTGGTATGTCATTTACACCTCTGTGTCTAAATAGTGTTCATTAGAACAAAATAATATTTTACATAATGTCATTGGATGGTTTCCCAGTCATTTAAATGACTTAAAATTTTATGGTGAAAGCTGTCTTCTCACTATACAGCTTCAAGAACTTGCTATCAAATTCTTAATCACAAACTTTTATCAATGTGATATTCTCCTCTCTGAACAAATAATCCAAATATTATGTCAGGTAGAACTTTCAGCTAGATGTAAGAGGTAAAATTAAAACAAAATGTAGTACAGAAATTGTCTATTCAGAAAAACCTGGTTGTTTAGTCAACTCTTTTCATAAATACAGAAGGAGATTCTGGTACTGGGAGAAACTCAGAAAGTAGAGTGATTTCTAGCTCAGCCTGAGGACTCATGTTCTGAACACCAGAATACATATTAACGCCAAATGTGCTGTTACATACCTGTAATACTGTCACTTAGTTGTCAGCAACAGGTGGAAATTTGGGGCTCACTGGTAATCCAGTCTGGCCAAATTGATGAGTGTTAGTTTTAATGAAAGTCCTTGTTTCAAAAAGAATTATAGTGGAGAATAAGTGAGGAAGACATTCAATATCAACTAGCCATCACACATGAACACACTGATGCATGGCCACACATTCAACACAGAGAAAGAGAGAGGGGTGGAGGGGGAGAGGGAGAGAGAGGGAGAGAGGGAGAGAGGGAAAGAGAGAGACAGGGAGAGAGGGAGAGAGGGAGAGAGAGGGAGAGAGAAGGGATATATGAAAGATGGAAGGATACATGGTGCTCATACTGTTTCTCTCTCTCTCCCTCTCTTTCCCTCTCTCTCTCTCTCTCTCAGTGTGTGTGTGAGTGTGTGTGTGTGTTTGTGTGTGTGTGTGTGTGTGTGCGTGCGCGTGCACGTGTGTGTGTAGTATATGCACTCCACAGTGAGCATGTTGAAGTTAGATGACAAGTTCAGGACTTGGTCCTACTCTTTTACTTATTTGAGATAGTTGCTCCTTGTTCATATCTGTGTATACTGGATCAAATAACCCTTGAATATCTGTCTCTCATCTTGTAGGAGGTTACTGATAGATACTAATCACTAGCGAGTACACTGTCTGGCTGTAGAGAGAGAGTCTTGAGGTTTAGAACTCAGGTCCTTGTGTGGAAAATACTTTGACATATGAGCCTTCTCCCCAGCACATTTCTAGCCTTCCCATACACATGTAGATTCATAGATATACTTAAACAAATGAACAAATAAAGATGAATAAGATTAACAATAAATAATAAACCAATAATAATACCTAATTTCACAAATAGATGTCTTATATTGATCATCCTAAAAGCTATAATTTATAGCTATTCATATATTTTATTTATTGAGAACAGATCATTTTCTATTTTATAAAATTAAAATTTTATGTGTCTGTTTGTGTGTGTGTGTGTGTTTGTTTGCCTGTGCATATATGTGTGGAAAGCAGAGGTAAGAGATTGGATTAGAGTAGATTTTAGGGTTGATTTTATGCCTAAAGTTTTGATCAATGCTTCTCATGCTTCATTGTCTAGATTGACTAGCAACTGAGCTCTAGGAAACTTGCTGTTTTTACCTCACAGAGCTGGAAATTCTGGAATGCATCTCCATATCTAGCTGATTACATGAGTGCTGAGGAAAAATACTCAGGACCTCTTACTTGTATAATATGTCCAGATTGTAGTCCATAGGCTGCTGGCAATCCAGAATAGCTATGATTATTGTACAACACACTTACAAATAACAATATCTTATCAAAAGCATCAAAGGAAGGACATCCTAGCTGATTGCACTTATTGAAACTACTATCAGGATAAGTATTACTCATTAGGGTTTCTTTAATTTCACTAAGGTTATTTTGAAAGTTTCTTTGTTTATTTTGCTGATACGGAAATAAATGTCAAAACAGAAGCAACTTATAAGGTAATGGGTTTGCTTTGATCACAGTTCCAGGTGAGGGCAAGACATGACAGTAACAGTAGTAGGGGCTTTAAAGAACTGGAACATTTACAGTCCACATTTAAGAGAAGAGAACAGAGAGTAAGCGAACACTTACCAGTGTTCATCCTGATTTATAAACTCTGATACAATCAGGAAGTCCTGTCCAGAAAATGTTACCATGCAGAGTTAGAAGGTATTAACTTTAATAATAATAAAAAAAAACCCACTCCACATTCATGTCCACTATCCATACTAATCTACACAGTCTGTTGAAACTCTCCACCTTTCTTGGTGATTTTGGAACCTATTGGGGTACTAATTATATTATCAATGCACACACACACACACACACACACACACACACACACACCAGGGTCTCATATGTTACAGGCTATCCTCAGCCAGATAACAAATGGCCTTGGATTTTCAAGGGCAGGCATTACAGGTATGCACAACCAAGCACAGTTCCACACAGCATGAAAAAATGACCCTAGGTGTTTGTACCTGCTAAGCAAGCACATTCCCATCTTAGACAAATTTTCAACTCCCCTGCCATTGAATGCATACTGCCATTAGAAATCTAAATTTCCAGAGTGTTCCTTCCCTAAAATTTCTTGCTGAGTATGGATGAAGACTTCATCCTGTCTCCAGCCACATCAATTCTGCCTTAAAATGCATGTGAGATATAGCTTATGCAGAACCAAAATCAATTCATTGCTTAAATAAATAGAAGTATGTTGAACTGTGAACTTGCAAAAATATCATGCTAGAGAATGCCCAGATGCACTGTCATTTCCTCCATAACTTTAACCTTCAGATAAATCTGTACTTTTATCCTCTAGCCTTATTATCTTAAGTAAAATCTAATGTTCTCAAGATATAAGTCTTTTATACCTCATATGAAATATTCATTTTTTCTAGGTAGAACTGGACAGTTTCACAAATGGACTATCTTTTCACAAATGAAAGGCGAACACTGAAGTATGTTGATGCTGTCATTGAAACAAAATGACCTCATACAGATGTATCTCCTGCATATTCATGACTTTTTTGGTAGGGCCATTTTTTATTACTGAGAGTGGTTTAAAGCTCTGGAATCATTGATTAATCAGCTCTGGATTGGGACTTACTAATAAGTGAGCTCATTGCTCTCAACTCAATTATAACATCTTGCTAAGGTCTTTTAGGTTATGTGCAAGATTTGAATAGAAATATTCATCATTTGATTTGTAGTAAATGATTTGTTGCTGCTTTTCACAAGAATTAGATGCAAAATAATACTGATTTTCTATGAGAAGAATTGGGAAATAGAAATATATGCTTATATATAGTATAAATTCTATATTTGTAACTATTATCTATAAATCTATGTAGCTATCCATCTATCAATCTATCAACCTATCTATCATCTATCATTAGATTTATGAGCAAACTCCAGGACATGTGAACAATTATGTATCAAAAGCAATAAAAAGATAAATATGAATAAAAAAAACAAAAAACAAAAAGACAAGGCTGAAGGCCCATAAGAGTACATTCTAGGTTGCCCGCTAACCTCTATGTGCACATGTACTCACCATTTCATCTTCTAATATATGTGCAGGAACATAGAATAAAAATGAACAGTGGCTGATTACTGCCTATATCAAAGCAATATTTCTACTTATTTTATTTATAATTGTCCATAATTGATTAAAATTGCAGTCTTTATATCATCTCTTTCCATTCTGTTATTCTTCCTAACCTGAACTCAAACATTCCATACAAGGTACTTTGGTCTTGTTGCTCTATTCATACAATCCCTCTTAAATACTATATTTTTATTACTTTTTAATTATCTTCTGAGAATAAATATTGAAATTTGCTTAATCTTTTCATTGATAGGAATTGTTTTAGCATATGCTGTGAAATGGTTCCTCTGAGTTTTTGCAATAATATATCTAAGCTAAGACAGAGTATTTTGAGGTTAGAAAGATCACAGCCAATAGAATCAGAGTTTATGTGTATTCTTTTGACTTCTGCAAGGAAAATCAGGATCAAGAATAGAACTACTAATACTATTCCTATTTGGACAGCCAAAGGAACTCAATAAATAGCATTGGCTTAGAAAATGAGTTATTGATTATTATCAATTTTCCAGTTCAAATTCTAAGACTTTAATATCATTCGACAATTATTCTATCTATACATTCATGTGTCTGTCTCCATGTATGTCTATGTACTACACATATGTCTAGTACCTGGAGATGCTAGAACTGTGTATCAAATTGAATAAAGCTAGGATTTCAGATCATTGCCAGTCACTACATGGATAGTTACTATTGAACCCGGATCCTCTACAAGAGCAGCTAGTGCTTGTAATCCCATAATCATCTCTCCAGCATTCTTATACCTCTATGGGTTAAATGATACTGGGTGCATGAGAAAATCAGAGCTCACATATTTTACACAGCTAATGTAACAACATCACACAGACATTGCTTCACTAAATATCTTAAGATCCTCTAAAGTTATTGCTTTTTATTCAATTTTATGAAAGACAAATTTATCTCACTTGTTTAGATAATGAATCTCCCAAATGTGCAAATGTGCTCTTCTATACTATGTAAATATATTCAGTGACTGGATCCAGTTCACTAGTCAGTCAACAACTAGGAGAAAGAGATGGACAATTCCCAAATCATTTTAGGCAGATCCATCTTTATAACCCTATTACTTACTTTTTTAAGAAATCACATCATAGTTATTCTTAGAATGCTGAGAAATATCTAATAAGGTTTTGAGAAATTTTATTCTCAAAATTTGATTAATTCAAAGTTTTTATCTATAAACAAGAAGTGTGGTAATGATGTAGACTACCTACCCATAGCAAAACATCCCTAATCACTATACTTGGGGTTTTGACAAAATTGAGAATTTCTGCTCCAACAATGCCCAATGTAACAGGAACTATCACTGACCAACATTGAGAGCACAACACATCTATGGTATGAACCAAAATTTTAAAAAGAAGTAGGGGAATTGAGCAGTTTTGCTTTACTGAGATTTTGCTTGTATATTGTGGATTTGAATTTTACATTTATAGTATGTGTGTGGTGTGTGTGTGTGTGTGTGTGTGTCTGTGTCTGTGTAAAAGAGAGGGGGGTTGAGACAGACAGACTGACAGAGAAAAATAAAGAGAGAGAGAAAAAGAAAGAGAGTTAAATGGTCCTTCCTTTCCTCTCCTCCCTTCAATTCTTCCTATCTAGTCCTCACCAGTCTCCTTAATATTTCTGGCCTTTTCTCTCATTAGTTACTTTTGCATGCTTATTTCTATATACATATGTATTCTTAAATCTAATCTGTTGAGATCATATATTATTCATTATATCTATGATTTCAAGATTAACCATGTGGCACTGGACAACCAATTAATGTCTTCTCCTGCTCCCAGATATATTCAGTTGCCTCTAGTTCTTTGTGAAGATTTGGGGCCTTTTGGTCTTTTCTCTGTGCAGTTTTACATATTTGTTGGAGTCCTATTTGTTCTCCTTACATTTGAGTGGTCCTATTGATGAATACTCTACGTTTTTGTTTGTTTGTTTATTTGCTCTTTAGTATTTTATTTACTTTTTTGCTGAGAGAGAAAGAAAAGCCTGAAGTTGGATATCTGGGGAAGTTTGTACAAAGCACGAAAAGTTTGGCTAAGGTAAACAATGAGTAGAACATATTGAATAAATTTATTTTTCAGTGAAACAAATAATAGAAAAGAAAGCATGCAGTTTTGAGGAAGATGATACACGGACACTGAAGCGAGTTAGAGGAGGTCATACTAGGTGCGTATGATTAAAACATGTATAGGTACAGGAAATTTTTGAGAGAGGAAATTAAAAAAAACAAACATGAAAAGTATTGAATTGTAATCTTTCTTCCATCTATCACAAAGCAGTATCTGTCAAAATTATTTATTTCAAGACTACATAAACACATGCAGCATTTCCCTTGATTCCTGGTTGTCCAATAGTATTTATTCAATTTTTTAATTTTTTAATTTTTTTTGGTTTTTGGTTTTTCAAGACAGGGTTTCTCTGTATAGCCCTGGCTGTCCTGGAACTCACTCTGTAGACCAGGCTGGCCTCAAACTCAGAAATCCGCCTCAGCTCTCCAAACCCTAATACCACTGGTAGAGCGCTGGTCCTCCAGGAGTGCTGACACACCTGTGAGCACAGGTAAAACTACCATTTCTGCTCGAATTCCTGGCCCAAGAGGGACCTGCCCAGAGTAATCAGGACACAGGAACCAAGGATCAGCCAGGGACAGGATCATTCAGGTTTCTGGCTGCATCCCTGAGCTAACTCTGTGCCACAGCTTTCCAGACCTGAATTTCTTCCAGAGAGAACTGTCTTCCACGAGAAGTGATACACAGGTTTGCAGGAGGAACAAGCCACAGAGATAGCAAGACTAGCTAGCATCAGAGATAACCAGATGACAAGAGGTAACGGCAAGAACATAAACAACAGAAACTAAGGTGACAAACATAATGATTGAGATTTCCAAGTTATTTTAAATAGCCACAGGTAGATGTAATGTCATATAGAGATAGAATAATTGGGTTAACTTGTGTATCTAGGTGGGTAGCTTGTACCATTATCAATAGGCCCTGAATTTATTGTGTGGGCACCCTGTAAATTGAGAATTTATTGATATTAAATGTGACTGATTAATTATACTCTTCTAGAGTTTTATTTCTACCAGGTTGCTGAGTGTTGTGGCAGCAGACCACAGGGTAAGTGGTCTTTGACTAAGGGCTGACTTGTCAGTGATCTGCCAAGGGAACTCAGAGAGTCAGGTGCAGTATTTCAGTAGCTCTGGGCCAGAGAGACCACTTAGTAGAGAACACCCCACTGGAGCCATGTGGCCTGCTGGTGCTTGCCATAGCACGGGATATATATAGTCTTTTATTATTTCCCGCAACACCCACATTCACAAAAGAAACTTTACTAAAGCTCAAAGCACACATTGCTTGCAGCCAACCACTGGACTGAGTGTGGGGTCTCCAATGGAGGAGTTAGAGAAGGAATTGAAGGAGCTGAGGGGGTTTGCAGCCCCATGGGGTGGAGGGAGCAACAATCTCAACAAGCCAGACTACCCAGAGCTCCAGGGAAATGCACCAAAGAATACACACGGAGGGACCCAGCACTTGGCCCACATATGTGGCAGAGGATGGACTTGTTGGCCATCAGTGAGAGGATCGGCCATTGGGCCAGAGGATATTCCATGCCCCAGTGTAAGGGAATGCCAGGACAGGAAGTTGAAAGTGGGTAGGGGTTGGGGGAACACCTTCATAGAGGCAAGGGGAGGGAGGATGGCATAGGGGGTTTCTGGAGGGGAGACCTGGAACAGGGATAACATTTGAAATGTAAATAAAGAAAATGTCCAAATAAAAAGAAAAGAAAAATGAAAGAAAAAAGAAATTTAAAATGCAGTCATTTTTGAAAGAAGAAGAAGAAGAAGAAGAAGAAGAAGAAGAAGAAGAAGAAGAAGAAGAAGAAGAAGAAGAAGAAGAAGGAGAAGAAGAAGAAGAAGGAGAAGAAGAAGAAGAAATTATCCTATTTCCATTGGAGTTTGCAGTTATTAGAGAATTAGAAGTTACTAAATAAACAAACCCAAGTTTTCTGGGATTTCTTTCTTTCTTATGTCACAATCCATTTCAAGTGGTCCAGATTAATGCCTCCAATGGTGATTCAGGAACACTATTTTTTTTTTTATTTCATTTTATGGCTTGTAATTCTTTCAGGGTCCCAAAGTTTTCTAAATCAAGATGATAGCTAAGGAACTGAGAGTAAAAACAACAAAAATTCTTCCCCAGAAAGTGCCTGAATATTGATACCTGTGTGACTCATGCTATTCCATTAGGAAAACCCAGTCAAAACAAGAAGCCAGAATGCACCAAGAGATAAGAATTAACCTGAGGCCTGGAAATTGCCTTTAATAAACAAAAGAAATAACTAGCAAGATATCTCAATCAATGTAATGCTTGCTATCTAAGCATGAGGGCCTACATTCTATACTAAACAAAAGTGGGTAAAAAGCCAAGAGCACAGGAGTGTTATCCCAGTGATGGATAAATAGAAAGGAGGATTCCTAGGGTTTTATGCCAGTTTAGCTGAAACTCTGTACCCCAGATCCAAATGAGAGACTGATCCTGTATAAAAGAATATAGTGAGTGTTTCTGATTGTAGCTATTAATAACCTCATGCCTTCATAAGTATGAGCCAACATGAGCAATGTGCCCCACAACGGACACAGGCAAACTTATACTCACACACACACACACACATACACACACAAACACACACCCCAAAAACAAAATCAAGAGTTTTCCAATTATAATGAACATTTGTTTTTTCCCTGTGGCTCAGTAAATCCATGTAGCAGTATCCCATCCTTTACTCAAGACTTTATCATTCATTAGAGGGCAGGTTCTTTTCCAGGATAAAGGACAGAATTCATTCTAAGACAATCAATATATCTTATGTTGCAGACAGTAATAACTGGTAAAGAATGACTTATAGCCCTTCTAGACAATGAGACTTACATTGGAGGGGGGGTTAAATATAAACTTTTGCACATGGGGTATATTCATTTTTATTATTAATGTTTGAGCTGAGAATATATTGTGGAACTGTGGTACATTTTTGCTGAAAAAGATTTTTGTCTAAAATGAAACAAATGAAATTTTATCTAAAAAAAGAATTTGAAAATATGCATTTGGACTCTACTGATATACATTTGCAGAATGTGAATGAACTTAAGCAGAAATTTACTATTTAATTTTTGTTCTTTATATTTTTGATAAGAATACAATATTTTTTATTTTTAGTGCTTTTAATTTTTTCCTATATTCAGAAATAGAAAGATTTCTGACAGAATGAATAACTACAGCAAAGTATTAGATTGTTATTATTGTAACAAATGTATATATTAATTGATTTCTAAAACAAAAGAAAGGTTATTTTTACTTCATAGCTAAAGATTTTTCTAGATGATATTTTGCAACAAGGTGTTTGGACCTGTAGTGAAGCTAGTTTTCCTGGAGAGAGTACCTGTAAACACACATTTACCTACGAGAAAGGAGTTAAAAATAGAGAGGAGGAAGCTAGGTCCTGATAACCCCATCGAATGTGTTTCACTGGATTTCTATTACTTTTCAATAATGCCACAGGAACAGTCTTAAAAAACACTGGTCAAACGTAATTAAATCAATATGTAGGCTATAGTAGGTCTAGCTTATTGACTAAAGACTAAATGGCAAAACCAAATAGTTGACTCCAAAAAGTTAAAAAAAAAAAAAAAATCAAAAAAATATAGCCACTCCATACAAGATTGCTTTTAGTGTCTCCTTTACCAAGAGGCTCCCTTCTAAATAACAATACTAAAACACAATAAAACAAAACACAGTGTAGAGTAGTGAGCATTCATGAAAGGGGTGAAGGAAAGACTTAAGATACTCTTTTCAGAATGGAGAAAAATAGAGTTGAGTCACATCTAGAAATCTATCTTCTCAAAGAAGGAAATTTTCATCATTTGTAAAATATAAAGATGTGTATTAAAATGTGTAGATGTTCATGAAAACATATATGCATGAAGGCAGAGAAAATAATTATTTCTGTATGAATCATAGCAGTATTAGCCAAGGGCTCATGATAGCACAAAAGGTAATAAGTCTTGTTGCAAAGGAGAAGAAATGAATTTAATCCCTAGGACATTCATGATGTCTAGTTAGAACCTATTCATAAATATTGCCACAGATATGTGAAAGTGTGCCACAACTTGCACGAATACAGGCACAGATAGAAAAATACACAGACACACAGAAACACTGACATAGACACACACATACAGAGAGAGAGAGAGAGAGAGAGAGAGAGAGAGAGAGGAAGAGAGAGAGAGAATAAATAAACATTTTAAAATAAGAAATAAGTAAGAGCCAGTATAGCATAAACTTTGCAAATAAAATATACTATAAATTAGATAATTTAATATATATAAACATATTGTCTATGATGTCGCACACAGGACAATTATTACCATGAGTATGATAGTCCAAAAATAATCAGTATCTATCAAAATTTAAGTAGAAAAATAATGATGGAATCTTATACTACAATGATCATGGATTTGGGTAAAACATAAAGAAACAGCATCCAAATTATTTAAAAATGATATTAAGTATATTATATGCTAATAATACTTTCAAAGATTAGCTCAGCTTATCAAATACAATTTCCAAAGTATTACCGTAGACACTGAATTTAAATGTGAATATATAATTCATCATTACCATTATAATATCTTTAAATTTTTAAAACAAACATTATGCAAATGACTCAAAACATGATATATAATATGCAGAAGAATAGTACTTCTGAACCAATACAGAAATTAGAATTAACGAAAAAGTCAATGTGAAACAATTGCTTAATAATGAAGAATGCCTGCTGCTCTTAGAGATGATTGAAATTCAGTACAAAACACCCAAATCGGGCAGCTAAGAACCAGTCGTAACTCTAGCTCTAGAGGATCCCATGCTCTCTTCTGGACTCTATTTTCAACTACATATATGTGTATATAATTTGCACACAGATACCACACATACACACACAAAAAAAGGAAATGAGAAAAGGACTCTAATGAGAGTTATATAGATATATTTAACACACACAACAAAAACAATGGCTTAGTGTGCCATGGGAAATCTGCCTAAGTATAGTTCATATAATAAGCAAGTCTGTAGTCATTTCTGCTCAGTTTAGGTGTAGAGTTTCTCTTATTCCAAAATGTTATGTGAAAGGCAATACTAAAGTTGGTTGGAACACTGCCAGGTAAATTGTCTTGTTCTTCCAAGCAGACAAATCAAACAAATACATTGTTAGAATAATTGTACAATATGCTCTAAACGAAACATTAGGGACAATCAAGCAAGCTTATATCAAAGTAAATGACTTAACTTCCCTCCATTTGGAGTTCAAATATAAGCATTTAAATACACACATCACAAAAATATATGATATTTTTCCTCCATTCATTTTCTGCTTGACAGTAATGTTGCCTCGTTTTGTTCAAGAACTATTTCAAGAGTTAATTTAAAAAGTATTTCATACATTGGTGCATTGAAGAACATTGTTAGAAATCATTACATGGAATGAGCTTAGGATATGTCTAATTTAGTTAAACACTATCACATCAGAGCATAAAGCCACATTCTGTATCATGTATCTATAATCATACTCACCTGAAAGATGCCCTTTGATTGCCACATGATCTGGGTCACATGTATGCCCAAACTGACATACACATGAACATAAACAACCATGTGCATGCATTCACATGCTCTTTTTCTCACTCTCTGTCTGTCTCTGTCTCTCTGTCTCTTTCTCTGTTTCTGACTCTCTCTGTCTCACACACACACACAGATGGGGGATGAGGGAGGGAGGGAGAGAGAGGGAGAGGGAAGGAAGAAGAAGGAGAGAGAGGAAGAGAGAGAGAGAGAGAGAGAGAGAGAGAGAGAGAGAGAGAGAACAAGAAAACAAATGGGAAATAAATGAGAAATGCCCCCTACAGGTTCTTATATGTAAACTCTCTGTTCCCAAATTCGTTGGATATTGTGAAATATTTAGGAGGTGGAGCTTTGCTAGAGAAACTTTGTCTCTAATAGCAGGATATGAGAGTTTATAATCTTGCCCAATTTCCTTTTCTCTCTTTGCTTATTGTGTGTGGAATAAAATGTGACCAGTTAGCTTCTTTCTCTGATGCCAACTCTATTGTTGTCTACTGCCAAACCTTTGTTTCCAAAATGGACACTTCCACTCTGGAAACATAGCCAGAATAAACCCTTTTTCGTTAAGTTGTTTTCTGTATTATATTTTATCACAGAAACAGCAGAATAACTAATAAGGCACACAGCCCCTCTCATCCCCTGCATTTTCCCAGAATTTGTTGACTGCCTTCATACTCTAGTTGAAATATGTTGCTGAGTTACTATGGAATACTTTTCTCTTCTTTCCAGAATTTACTCTCTATTTCTTGACTTTCTTTCATCCATATAAATTTCTTCTCCAGCCATCTAAACCACAGGCTAATAAATAGAAATCCAGTACCTGATTTAGTTAGATTCTTCTCATTAAAATAAGTGGGATTCTTCCTCAGAGATAAAACTTCCTTAAACTATATAAAATTAATTATCTTTAAGAAAAATTAAGGCCATCTTCTAATACCATGTTACCAAATTAGAAGAAGAAACAACAAAAATCAAACTTCTTATTTAAATATTAAACTTACCGTGTGTGGTGCTGCATCCCTTCAATCTCCTTTAATTTTAGCATCAACAGCAGATTAGTGAAGTAAAAATCTCCATGTTATGAAAAATAATAATTTCTAAATAATATTGACAATTACTCTCTGAAGGTGGTTAATCTAAAACAAATTCTTTAAATAAAAATATAAATATGCAGTACAGAGCTAAACAAAGAATTCTCAGCTGAGGAATATCGAATGACTGAGAAGCATATAAAGAAAAGTTTAACATCCTTCGTCATCAGAGAAATGCAAATCAAAACAGCTTTGAGATTCAACCTCACACCAGTCAGAATGGCTAACATCAAAAATTCAGGTGACAGCAGATGCTGGCAAGGATGTAGAGAAAGAGGAACACTCCCTCCATTGTTGGTGGGATTGCAAACTGGTACAACCACTCTGGAAATCAGTCTGGTGGTTCCTCAGAAAACTGTACATAGTACTAGCTGAGGACCCAGCTATACCACTCCTGGACATATACCCAAAGGATACTATAACATATAACAAGGACACATGCTCCACTATGTTCATAGCAGCTGTATTTATAATAGCCAGAAGATGGAAAGAACCCAGATGTTCCTCAACAGAGGAATGGATACAGAAAATGTGATACATTTACACAATGTATCAACTATTAAAAACAATGATGTCAGGAAATTCTTAGGCAAATGGATGGAACTAGAAAATATCACCCTGAGTGAGGTAACCCAATCACAAAAGAACACATAAGGTATGTACTCACTGATAAGTGGATATTAAGCAAAAAGCTCTGAATATCCCACAATACAACTCATAGACCATATGAATCTCAAGAAGAAGGAAGAACAAAGTGTGGATGCTTCAGTTCTATTTAATAGAGGGAATAGAATAATCACGGGAGGTAGAGAGAGGGAGGGATCTCAGAGGGAAAGAGGAGGGAAAAGGTAAAAGGAGGCATGATCAGATGTGGTAGAGGATGGGTAAGAAATATCACTCGTCAAGAAATTGAACGGAGGTGTTTAGCATGTTAAACTGGGGGTAGCCACTATAAGTCCCAGGTGGCAGGAAAGCAAAAGGTTCTTAGGACCCAGTGAGGATTACTTTAGCCAAAATAACCAACAAAGGGGAAATGGAACCTGTAGAGAGCACATCCAGTGGATAGGCACAGCCCTCAGTTGAGGGATGGTGCCATGCACTCATCTCAAAAATATTTCAGTAGAATTGTTCCTGTGAAAACGAAATGCAGTAACAAAGAATGGAGCAGAGACTGAAGTAAAGTCCATCCAGTGACTGCCCCACCGAGGGATCCAACCCATCTTCAGACACCAAACCCACACACTGTTGCCGATACCAAGAAGTGCTTGCTGACTGGAGCCTGGTATAGCTGTCCCCTGAGAGGCTTTGCCCGAACCTGACCAATACAGATTCAGCTGTTCTCAGCCAACCATTGGACTGAGCTTGGGGACCCCAGTGGAGGAGTTAGGAGAAGGACTGAAGGAGCTGAAGGAGTTTGCAACCCCATAGGAAGAGCAACATCAACCAACAGGGCAAACCAGAGCTCCTAGAGACTAAACAAAGAACCAGAGAGTACACATGGAAGGACCAATGGCTCCAGCTGCATATGAGCAAAGGATTGCCTTATCTGGCATCAGTGGGAGAGGAGGACCTTGGTCCTGTGTAGGCTAGAAGACCCAGGATAGGGGAATTGTATGTCAGTAAGAGATGAGTGGATGGGCGTGGGAGTACTCTCACCGAAGCAGGGGGAGTGGGGATGAGATAGAAGGGTTTCAGAGAGGAAACAGGAAAGAGGAACAACATTTAAAATGTAAATAAATAAAATACCCAATAAAAAAGATTCATAAAAGTGGTAAAATTACAGTTACAGTGTAGCAACCTAATAGATTTATGATTGGCAGTAACAATAATTGAGGGTCCTTAAAGGGACACAGCATTAGGAAGGGATCTACTGTGTTAAAGACACATTGTAATTTAAACAATGGTGCAAAGTGTTTATAGACAATCATGATTATTTTTAGTAAAGTCCACACTAACAACAACCAAAAAAGAATACTTTAAACCTACCTATCAAATAAGAAATTGTTTTTCAGTTATTGATCACTAAAAAAAAATTACTAGAGAACAAGAAAATAAAAAATGTCAAAATTGCTACAAAAAACAAAACTTGGAAACATTCTATAGGGACCAAAGAGTTATTGGTAAGAATCACCAAGAAAAATCTATAGCAGTTGGCATTAGTAATCAATATTGTTGGTAAAACAATGCAGCTGATGAGTAAACACTGCTGTAAAAAAAA
>JADRCH010000226.1:360741-403643 GCA_019843965.1 Rhynchomys soricoides | reverse complement strand
TCTCTCTCTCTCTCTCTCTCTCTCTCTCTCTCTCTCTCTCTCTCTCTCTCCTTAATGGGGTAAAAAGATCTGTGGTAGCTGGAATAAAAATATGGCTCCCATATAGCAAGTACCACTACTAGGAGGTGTGACATTGGTTGAAGATGGACTGACACTGAGGAAGGGTCTGCAGGTCTTTGAAGATCAAACTAGGACCAGTGTGTCTCAGTCTCTTCCTTCTGCCTGAGCATCCAGATATAGATCCCTCCGTAACCTCACTGATACCATGTCTGCTTGCATGCTACCATGTATCCTGTAAGGGCAATGATGGACTAGACCTCTGATCTGTAAGCCAGCCCCAATTAAATGTTTGGTTTTTTTTTTTTTTTTCTTTACAAGAGCTGCTTTGTTCATGATTTCTCTTCACAGAAATAAAATGCAAACTGAAAGACAGTTGTACTTGTTCTCATTTCCTGCAGGAGGACGATTCTCTGATAAAGGCTGAATGAGGCAACACAAATATCAGAATATCCTTATGAGTTCTTTTCTTTGATATTTTAAAATCATTTTTTAAGACCAAGTACATTTGATTTTACCATAGGTCTCTTAACCAACTTGACTTTGGCTGTTAGTCACCTAGGGTCACGTAAAGGTTCCATTAAATGGAGTGTGACTTAAGTCAAATTAAACATCTCCTGGCTATTCCAACAAGTCTATGACATCAGTGCCATACCATATCGTATGGAGACAGACCATACTGTAGGACAAAGTTTTCTGACTGGGTTGGTAATTTGTTCCTCTTTTAGTAGCCTGCAAAGTAACTTTCTACAACACAGACACTAGAATAGAGTGGTAAAGGTTCCACTTAGGCTCTTGTTAGGCTTCTCTATGTTCAATGAGTTGTGTGGGCATTGTTATCAGCACTAGGATCCCGTAGACAGTTTGCGGAGTGCAGCAGATTGCCTTAACATAAGCCTGGGCTGTTCAGGCATTTCCATTGGGCCACCTTGGCCAACATGTTATTTGAATGCAACTTAGTCCCACTGTTGGAAGCACTTTTGTTGAAAAGAAATGGCTAGTTGTGATTCAGGCATCCCTTTTATTATGAAACGTCGTTATGCCCACCTTCACATATTTTATTGAGTTTCAACTGAACCAGGTTTCTGATCAATCTGTCAGATGGCTATGGTTTCTAGATGCCTCTCCCAGCCTTCTGCCTCCACCCTTTGAAGATGCTTCTCAAATTTACATCCCAACCTACCCCCAGTCCCCCACTAAAATCTTCTTTTTAGGAATATCTATGTGTACTATCACAGTTCTTTCTTTTATACCAGAAGTTATTACAGTTTATTATGTTGTGGTAACTACTACCTTATAATTATTTGTATTCCTACTCAATAACTATAATTTTGCTACTGTTATGGATCATAATGTAAATATCAGTAATTTCTGATGGTCTCAGGTGACCTTTATGCAAGATTCATTCAACCCCTAAAAAGTTTGTGAACCACAGGTTGAGAAACACTGTTCTATACCTAACCTATCTGGGTCTACAGATTCTACATTAATTATCACTTATTTAATGGCTAATATTCACATGTAAGTGAATGCATAACACATTTACCATTATGAATCTAGGCTGCCTCACTCTGAATAGATTTCTCTAGTTCTATCCATTTGCCTGCACATTTCATGATGCTGTTTTTTTGAAAGAGCAGACTAATAGTCTGTTGTATAAATGTAAATCAATCTATTTATCCTTTCTTGTGTTTGGGGACATCAAGGTTGTTTCACATTTCTGGCTATTATGAAGAGAACAATAGTGAACATCATTGTAGAAGTATTCTTGTGGGGAGGTTGGAGAGTCCTGTAGATATATATCCAAAAGTATTATAGTAATATCTTGAGGTAAATCCATTTCTAAATTTTTTGATGAACCACTATATTGATTTCCACAGTAACTATATAAGATTTCACTCTCATCAGTTGTGCTGTTCCCCCAGCCTTGAGTGTGACAAACAAACCTGGCTGGAGCCAGTCTGGCCTCTCTCCATCTGCAACTTCCTACAGGAACCTTGAGGAGTCAACTGGCTGCTGAGCTTGCTGAAGCAAAGGATTGGGTTTTTTGGCTTTCCCTTTATAAGTAGTACAGAACAATAAAGTTCAAGCCTTGATCAGAAATTTTGTCTTGGCTTCATTCTTCTCTTGCCCTGTCCCGTTTTCATTTCCAGCCTCCCGTTCAGGTAGACCCAGCTCATCCATAGCTGCTGGTCCGCTACAACCAGCAGTGGAAGAACATCCCCATAGTTCTCATCCTTGCTAGATTTGTGTGACAGTACCATATAACAATAGAAGAAATAGTGTAAATTATAGATAATATATATTTCAGATATATGTGGGGGGGGGTGGCTCAAGAACACACGCATACCTGAGGGGCAGGGGGTGTGTTTGCATACAAGTTCAAGAGAAGAAAATGTTTTCTACATATTTTGAAACAAGAATTCACTTCATCAGTATGTAGGAAGAAGAAGACCTAGCAAATACAATCTCACAGCATACTTCCTGGCCATTTAGATCTTACTCTGTTCCCTTTGTCAAGATCCCTGACTTTAGTTGTGAAACTGTGTTGTAGATATATCAAATGGCACTTGAAGGTTTTATATCCAAAGGTAAGTGTTTTTATTTCTTATTCTCCCTAAAATGTGAAAAACTTCATAGGAACCATGTCTTTTCAGGTCTTGATGCTTTATTTGCAAGGACCACCATTCTCTTGACTTGTCTCTACTATTTCTTTCCTCTTCTTCTCAGCTCTTTGAAGTGATCATCTCTCTACTAATGCTGTGCTTCTACTCAGATATGAAGCTAAATCATATCTTCTAATGTTTTCTAATACCAAAGTGCCAATTTGTTAGAAAATTACAATTTCTATACTTCAATACTTGTTACCCCCTTACTGTTTCTTATTAACATCTTACTGTTTCTGATTCCCTTGAGAGATGAAATATAATATTCTTGCATAAATTTTATGATTTTCTAACTAATGTAAATTCTCCAAACAGGGAGAGCAGTCTTCCAAAATAAAGGGAGTAATAATAAAACTCAACCCCAGAGGTTCCCTCAGTGGCTCTCAGTCTATACTTGTCTGTCTAAGACTTCCACTGACAGAATGTGATCATTTTTTTAGGCTAGGTGAAATTGTTACATTTCTGTTGTTTTGATAACATACATTGAACAAAAACCAACATTGGGAACAAAGCATTTACTTTGACTCAGGGTTCCATAAACATGTAGTCCACCACAACGAGGAAGACAAGCTAGCAGGAGGTGAAGTTGACTAATTACATTTTCTAAATACATAGGAAGAAGAAAGAAAAAGAACATTAAGTGGGGTCAGAAAATAAATTTCAAAATCAACACCCAGCTATATACACGGTGTGGTAAGGTCTCCTAAACTTTCTATAACGTTTCCATATAGTTCTTCCACCTTTGTGCCACATGCTCAAACATGGGAGCCTGTGAAGGACCCTTCATAATAAAGGTACATTTCAAGGTGAAAAACTCCTATAGTGTATTGTCCTGGACTATGGAAGTAACTGAGATAGGAAACAGTATTTTTTCATGGAAATGTACTCATTGAGCAGTCTAGCACTATCCCTTGTTGACTAAGACTTCCTGGAGAAAATATTTAGTATGCAAATAATATATCTCAGGATTTAATGAGACTAGAGGATGTCATGTGATAAAAATTGATTGCCTCCCTCTAGAATACGTGATTGTCCAATATGCATTTAATCCATGTTCAGTACTTCTAAATAGCTGTCATAGGTATAAAAGCCTATATTCATAAGCTCAACTTCCCACAGCGAGATGATCCTGGATCAAAAAGATAAAGAGAAAGATAAAACAGAACAAAGTACTCTCCTTTCATTCTCTGGTTGGCACAAGGAGATTAAGCAGCCATAGACTCACCTCTTCACAATGTACTCTCTTAAAAAAAGAAAGCAAAGACAGAAAAACTAAAAACTACTGACATGAATCTTCATTAAAGATCAGCTTTAAATAACACATCAGGGGAGGTATTTAATATATTGACAAAAATTACATTTAATGTTTGACATTTACATTCATCATATACTTGACCTAAATTTAACCTTTGCATTAAGTCTTACTTTTTAAAAATATGATTATCTAGCAGTAGTCAACTTAATTTTCTTTTAGGCTGAAGTTTTCTAAGTTTCTAACCATGTAAGCTTGACAAAAGATTATATACACATATCAATAATACACTTTTGTGTCCCTGATCACTCTGAGTAATTCACTAGATTATTTATAATAAGCATCAAAAGAAATAGGTCAACAGCTAGTGAGGTATTTCAGTGGGCCAAAGTGCTGACTCTACCAGCTTAGGGATCTGAATTCATATCCCCAAGATCCCTAGAGGATCATAGAGGATTCCATTCCAATGTTTTATATGCTTTGTACTAGTGTCCCACAGTGAGTAAGAATAAAGATGTATAACCTTTTAATAAACCATAAATTAGCTGAGAGATAGCACAAACCTCCCTTGTTACCCTGGCTTTGTCTTCTAAATTAACATTACTACTTCGTAGATACTAGGCTCCAGACTCTTTCTTCCTTTTTGATATCTTCTCATTATTAGTATACCTGTGCCAAATACCTCTATGTATCATCTATCTACCTATCAACTATGTACCCGTCCGTTTATATCTAATCTATCATCTCTCTACTTGTTTATCCGTCATATATAATTCCATGTAGCATCTATTTATCATCTATCTCCTACTTAACTATATATCATCTATTCATCATTCCTTTATCATCTTTGTAACTACCTATCACCTATTTGTCTGCTATTTATCATATATCTACAATCTGTCTATTTTTATCATCTAAAAACATTTCTACCATCTAATTACCATTTATCTATGGATTCATCTATCATTTTAAATTATCCATCAATCTCTCTACCTATCTGCTATCTATATATTGACATAAATATTGACATAATTTCTATCATTTTCATTATGTTTTTTATCTGTCTATCATCTATCTATCTATCTATCTATCTATTTCTCTATATTTCTACCTCTATGGTTTCAAACTCTAAAAGTGACTGGATGTAAACTCTCCTCAACTCCCACTGAGGTTACAAATTGTACAAATATAGGTTGGAGAGGAGACATCACTTCCAGGAATTGGGAAAGTCCTGCTGTTGTTATTTGTTAGGAAACTGAATTGGCAATTCATAATATCAAGCAAAACTTCAGTACCTTGAAGAAGATATGCTAATTTCTTTATACCCCAAATATCTCAAAAAACAAACAAACAAACAAAGAAAACAAAAAAACCAAACAAACTAAACTAAGAAGCCAGTTTAGGGATAATTCTGAGTTTCTATGTGTGATTCGATTCTCTGAAGGTCTCTGTATGTCACTTAAATCTTTGTGACTAAAGCGGTAGTCTGACTCCTTTTTCTCTTCATTAGTCCAGATAGTATAGCAATCCTGAAACTCCTATGTGCAAGAATTGTTGTAACAGCATTAACTGCATGGGCAATTCAGTCAACATGGAAATAATATGCTGGAGGAAGGAGTATTTGGACAAGGAGCCAGTACAGCTGTATGGTGCTTGTCTTCTAGCATGAGGATCTCAAATTGGTACACCAGAAACAAAATCAAATTTAAAAATCTCAGTGCTTATTGGCATGTGCTTATAATTTATTCCAGTGCTTATTGGCATGTATCTAGGATTGTCTAGCTAGCCATTCTAGCCTTTTTGGCAATTACAGGCCCAAGAGAGACTTAGTTTTAAAAGATGGACTATCTTTTTTATCATTATTATTAATTATTTTATTTATTTATATTTCAAATGTTTCCCCCCTTCCTGGTCTTCTTTCCACAAGTTCTTCACTCCATTCCCCATCTCCTTTTCTTCTGAGAGGGTACTCCCTACCTATCTACATACTCCTACCTCACCCAGTTAGCATCCTTTTCCCTGTGACATCAAGTTTCTACAGGATTAAGTGCATCCTTTCTCATTGAGGCCAGACAAGGCTACATATGTGATGGGAGACATGAACCAGCCCACATAAGCTCTTTGATTGGTGACTTAGCCTCTAGAAGCTCTGAAGGGTACAGTTAGTTGATAATGTTGTTCTTCCTATAGGGTTGCAATTTATTTCAGCTCCTACAGTCCTTCCCTAAACTTTTCCACACAGGTCCCTAACCTCAGTCCAATAATTGGCTGTCAGTATCTGCATCTGTCTCAGTCTGCTGCTGGTAGAGCCTCTCAGAGGATAACCATGCTTGGCTCTTATCTGCATGTAGAGGAATAACAGTAACATTGTGCAGGTTTAGTGACTATGTATGAGATGGATCCAAAGTTGGGCCATTCTCTGGATGGCCCTTCCCCCAGTCTCTGCTTCATTTTTATTCCTGCATTTCCTTTACACCAAAACAATTCTGGGTCAAGAATTTTGAAGATGGGTTAGTGACCCCACACCTCAATAGGGGGTCATGTCTATCTGTTGGAAGTGGTCTCTTTAGGTTCCATGTCCCCACTGTTGGGAATTTCAATTAAGGCCTTGCCCACTGGGTCCTGGTATCTGGAACTTTCTAGAGGTTCCCCCAGACTGCCACTCCACACTGCCACATATTTCTATTAATTCTCCTGGCAAAAATGGTCAATCTTAAAATTTACCTGTACTTCACAAATACATATGTGGCCCTACACACATACAAAGAAGTACATATATATGCAAATACACACACTCCCACAGAAGTTTTTTGTTGGATAGTGATGTTTGTATCTCAAATTTGGGATATATATTTATATGAAGGAGTAGAGGATTGAAGTATGAATGAGCAAATGCTTTCTGTTCCAAATATCTGAATTGCCCTTACAGAGTGTTTTATGTTTTTCTATGTAGTTATAAGTTACATTTTGTGGTTCTGTTTATATTTGTTGTGTGTTATCTGATTGGTACTCTTCCATTCAATACTGATAACAAAACCTTGTTAATATGAGCACACAGCTGGCATCTCATAACCCAGTTGTTGGCAGATCTTAGTTCCAGAATGAATGGGCCTTTACTCAGCAGATGGTAGATGTTGCTGTGTAAGCTGCTACCTCATGGGCTGTCTTGGTACCAGCCAGTCAGCTTTTCCAACCGATAAATAGCTGTAATTTTATGTACACAGAAAATATACTTCAGTGCATAAAATTTCTCTTTTTTAGCTTTGGATACTTGAAATTGGTCTACAGAAGGCAAGGGATTGTTTCTTCCAGGAATCAAAATCCAAATTTCATCTTTTGTTTGAAGATCAGATTAATATGTCCTATTCTTGATTTCAAATCTCTCTCTCTCTCTCTCTCTCTCTCTCTCTCTCTCTCTCTCTCTCTGTGTGTGTGTGTGTGTGTGTGTACAGGCATACATATATAGAGAGATCTAAGGTCAACAATGAGTAATTTCTTCCTCAGTAGCTCCTTGACTATGTTTTTATTAAAGATAAGGTCACTTATTGAACCTGGATCTCACATATTTAGCTAGGTTTGCAAGTCTACAACACTCAAAGATTATCCTTTTTAGGCCTCACCGGTATTAGAATTACAAGTACATGCCCGTGTCTTACTTTTTGTGTGCTTAATGGGAATCTAGACTTTAGTTATCATGCTCACAAAGTAAGTGCTTTCCAGCCTGAGTCTCCTCACTATCCTTTACTTTTAGGTAATTTTGATGGCTACATAGTCTGTTGCCTTCATAATAGATAGAAGAAAAGAATTTTTATGCCACTCCTTCAAGATTCCTCTTCTATAGCATAAAAAAGTAATAGTTCTGCTGGTGTGATAAGATTGTATATATTAGCCATATTAATCCTAAAATAAAAATGTTATTTATGTGATGTTAAATATGTTACACCTGTTTAGTAAACACATGTATATTAAGCAGGGTTAATTTACAGCTATTAACTACTCTTTGTTAGCTGAATATATTAGTTTATACTTTATGTACATGTAGAAAACACTTAAAGTACTTTTAAAATTTATTCTATGAGAATTTCATCCTCGTATATATGTATTATCATCCTATCCATTGCAATTTTTTCTTTGCATTTCCTCCTGGCACCTACCCAACACATTTCTTCCCAAATTCAATAATGCATCACCTAATGAGAATTGAAGATAGTCAATATTTTCTTAAATTTAATATTCAGAAAGAGCCTGTAATTTATCCATCATGACATCAAATATTCAGATCCAGGTGATGCTATGACAGAAACGAGACAGTGTGATAAAATGTGTTGCAGCAATATTTCAATTAGATTTCCAACCTTCCTTTGTGTTTTTAGTGATTATATATATATATATATATATATATATATATATATATATAATCTTTGTAAAAATTTAGTAGTTTTTTTAAGAAGTTTGCACAATGTATTTTGAATATATTCACCCCAATCCAAACTTCTCCCATATCCACCCCCACTTTTTTTTATCCACTGAACTTGTATTCTCTTTTTTGGTTTACTGACTCATCTTATGCTGCCATAAACTAATAGCTATGTAGCTTTCTGTGTGATACCCTCTTCTCCCAAAGCTTGGATGCTTATTAACCACTGAAATTTTATCCTTCTTTAATTAAAAAAATAAAACCATAATATGCAAGTGGATCTTTCTTTTTATATGCATTAGATAGTATCTGGATCTTCATTGGCATAGCATGTATTAATAGAATTAACAATATTTTCTTTCATTGTTTACAAACTTCGATAAATATTATACTGAAAAGGATAAAAATCCCTTGTTTATTGTTCATACTATTTAAATTCTTTGAATAGAATGTTCAGAGTAATGTATAGTTACAAAATATAGACATTTTATATTAAAAAGTAAAAATAAACTTACATGATTTTACAAACTTTATGTATTATCAAGTTATGTCTAGTGTTTTATTTGTTTTAATTTCTGTTGTGATAAAATGGTCCAGCAAAATCAGCTTTGGATAGAAACAGTTTACTACACCCATAGTTCAAGGGACAAGTCACTGTGATTGATGTTGTCCCATCACCTCTAGTGTTTCTATCTTCCTTGACTTCATCAGAGTCATTTACTTTTCCTGTTTTTTATCCCACAGGTCCCCAACAGAGGGGCAATCTGTCTGTCTGTCTGTCTGTCTGTCTCTGTATATCTATCTATCTATCTATCTATCTATCTATCTATCCATCCATCCATCCATTTATTATCTATCTAGCTATCTTTATCTTTACCTTTATCTCTATCTATATAAATATGTCATCCATCTATCTCTCATCCATTTATCATTTATTTATACATCTATTGTCTGTGATGTATGGATAATTTTACCTATGATCTGTCAATCATCCATCTATCTAAATCTATTCATTCATCAATCTACTTCTTCTGCTTAACATTCTTTGGAAAATAAAAAATAAGACTTTTCTGGTAGCCCATTCCTGTAGTCTCAGACCTTAGGAGGAAAATGCAAGGAGGACTGAGTTTGAAAGCAGGTTGGGGCACCCAGCACACCATAGACCAGCCTTTGTGGATCTGTATTTACTCAATTTCCACTCCATCATAATTGGTGGGTGGCATTCGTTTAGCTAAATATCATTGACTATACTTTCCTACTGGATGCTCAAGAGTGGGAAGCAGGGAAACTCTCACTTGTAGTAAGCAAAAGTCTCTACCAAGTAACAGGTAACTAAAACACTTTTGTAAAAGGCTGGGGTAGAGAAACTGCCCCACGCAGAGTGACTGAAAGTAACTGAATCATGTTCCTAAATGTATATGCATGTGGAGAGAGTAAAATGACAATCTTCCTCCTAACCATTTTGTAATGCTCTTAAGTTGAATAATTAAGCAAAACAAGACAAATATAATTCCATGTGTGATTGGAAAAGCCTCTGGGAAGAAGCAGGTAGCTGTGATTGATGTCTATCCTTGAAATTTGGGCAACTTCAGCACTACAATCATTTTGTCTCCTGTATATATATCATCCGCCTGAAAGCTGATAAAAGGGATGAACTAAGATTTGTGCACAATTTAAAACAAAAGAAGAAAAAAATCTGTACTAAATATTTAAAACACACACAATCAAATGGTTCATGCTTTTGTACTTCACGTTTTAATTTCTATCAACCCATGAAGCTGTGCCCTTCCCATGGTACAATGTTTCATGAGTGGTATATTAATTAAAACATTATGCCCTGTAATATAGGAATAATTATGAATAATTATGAATCTGTTTTGATTTTCCAAAATTCAGTAAGTTAGTTGTTGTGGTTTTTGTTGTTGATGTTGTTGTTGTTGTTCTTTTCCTTTACTTGAGTTGTCACTGGGGGTGGCGAGCAAAGCAAAAAGAGAAACTCAAAAGGAACAAAAGGGAAGTACAGTCATCCTCTCATCACAAAGGCTTCTGAGACTCTGCATGGAGGATCCCTTTTTCCTCTAGACCCTAAGAAAGAACTCCTCTTGCGTAGTGACAGCAAGGGGTCCGGGGAGATACCGTGGTGGACTATGGGTAATGTATTATCTAAGCACAAGCACCTGCATTCAAACCCAGGCAAAGGTATAACAGCTAAATAAGGCAAACCCTTGTAAATCTCAGAAGTATAGGGCAGAGGCTGGAGAGTGACTGTCAGAGGCAAACTACTACTAGCCTGATGGGTGAATCCTAAGCTACTGACAGACCTTCTCTAAACGAAAAGATGGGCAGCATGGAGGATCAATACTCAAGATTTAACTTTGGCTTTCACATGTGGGTGCAGTCACACACATATACATACAGAAACACCCAGAAAGCACATGCACACATGCTCTCTCTGTTTCTCTCTGTCTATCTCTCTCTGTGTGTTTCTGTCTCTCTGTCTCTCTGTCTCTGTCTCTCTCTGTCTCTCTCTCTCTCTCTCTCACTCACACACACACACACACACACACACACACACACTACCCATACACAGAAAAAAATATGTTTGCATAGGTACATACATGCTCATGTGACAGAAGATCATTCTGAAGAATAATGAAAAGAAGATAAAGACTAGAGAATTTTCCTATCCTCTCTTTCTCTAAAAACACAATATGTGCTTTTAGATTGAAGAAGTTAAAACATAGTATGTTAATATAAGAAGCTTTTCACAATGATCATTATATTATGTGGAATAATACAGTATATCTGCATTAAAAAAAAAAACAAAGAACAACCATGAAGGAGGATTGTATGTTACCGCCTCTTTTCGTTAATAGTTATTTCAAATGAGTCAACAATGAGAAAAAAAATCACTGCTAGAAACACTTGTCCTGGAAAAGAAAATGTTATAATTGGAGGTAGAAAACCCATTTAGCATACTCTAAACAAATAGGGCTTACATCACTGAATACTGACATCATCCAAATAAATGTCACACACACAAAAAGTATTTGTGTGGCTTTTGAAGTCAGAAACTAGCTTTGTTGATAAACATCAAGTGTGCTCTAAAGGAACAGAACTGATAGAATGGACTTAAATATTGAAAGAGGGTTTGTTTTTAGAGTGACTGGTAAGCTGTCTTTTAGCTAGCCTAATCAGAGCTGCCTGTGGGCTGAAGGCCAAGAAATAGGCAGGTAGTTTTAATTTTTTTTCAGTCTACAAGACTGTCTCTGTTTTCTTAATCAGAGGCTGGTTTCCCAGAGCTCTTCTAGAGATCTCCTGGTCTTCATTCTACATTGCAATCCAGAGAAGTTCATTTTGATACAAAGTAATGCCCTTTGGAACAGAATATGTCAATTTGTCAGATAAAGTGAAGTCTAGCAGAAAAAATTCAAAGGCTTCCTTCTTCCATGTCCTTTTATGTGAGCTCTAGCAGAAGGTGAGGCCATGAATTTTAGTGTGTCTTTTCATCTCAGATGATTCAATTAATTAATCCCTCATAAGCATGCCCACAGGTTTGAGTTTTGGTAGATTCCAGATGTAGTCAACATGACAACCAAAACTATCCATCATGTTTTATATCTTGGTAATTAAAGTATGAATTAACTCATTTAAAAAATTCTACTATGCATTAGGTGAGATTTCCCCTCCCCCTTTTTTTAAATCAGTTTATTTCAAGCTCAGAAATGGCTGTTTGTATTACCAGTCTTGGGTCTGTTTTTCTCTGCTTATGTTGATTTTAGTCTTTTGCAGTGTTTAACTGTGAGACTATAAAATTTGTGAGCCTGTGAAAATTTTTAAAATAACCTGCTGCCTTCTTTGAGAACCTAAACCCCTGACCTTGGGGGATAGCCAGATGTTCTGAACATGCAGATATTTCTGAGAAGTCCCCTTCCTAACGATTCCAAGGATGACTGCCAGCCTGCTATCGCCCCAAGACACCTGACCCGAGCCAATTAAACTCCACCAGTAATAGAAAGTTCCTAACCCTAGACCCCCACCCCGCTTGCAGTTTTTGAGCTTAAAAGCTGAGCATTTCTGCTGTTCGGGGCTCCACACGACTCTCCTGCGTGAGGACAGTGTTGAGCCCCAGCTCGTTGGTATCCTAAATAAAGTCTTATGCTAACTGCATCGAGCTGCGTTTTGGACTGTCATTGGGGTTGCGCATCGCCTGGGGAGCCTATCATAACCTCTGTCAACAAGAATATAACAGACTTGATCTATAACATACACGTGTAGGAAACTACCATAGTATAGCACATGACATTGTACAATAGATATTGCATATAAGGATCCTAGAAAGAAACTTTTGATTTTGCCAACTTCTTTTAAAATGAATTTATTTATATAAATGTGTGTAATGTATCTTGATTCCATCTATCCCTCACTGCTGAGTACCCAGCATCTTCAAACATGTCTCTCAGAACTTCATGTCATATGCTCTTTTTAGTTTTTTTTAAGCACACGCAATCTCACCCTTAAGTATGCCATTTGAAATTCTTCGATCAGCTGAGCCCCTTCCACTTTCTGGTGCCCACATATAGAATTTTCTCATGAGCATCATCCAAAGTTTGTCAGAGGGATATGTCACACATGATAGGTAATTTTAAAATTTTTAATAGAACTGTACAGTTCAACTTTTGTTGATTTCTTTTATTTGTTTGTTTACATGTTTGAAAAGATTGTTAAAGAAATTACTTGATTTGAGGAAAGCAAGGGTCTTAATCCCTACAAAATAGTTCATAGAATAAATGTAACACGTACTTAATGCTTGCTGTTGCCCTCTTATACAATATTAATTTTATGTGTTCTAACTTAAAAGGTCTTCTTCCTTTAAAAATATTTTTTAAATTTATTTTAGGAAGATTGGTATATGTGTACATTCAAGATGGGGTGCGTGTGTGTGTGTGTGTGTGTGTGTGCTTGTGTGTGTGCATGTATGTGTGTGTGTTTGTAAGTCAGAGAACAACTTTCAAGAGTCAGTTCTTTCCTTTCACTATATAGACCCCAGGATGTCATAGAACAAATGTCATCAGGCTTCGTGGCAAACACTTTTATTTGCTGATCATTCTCAGAGGCTCTAACCTTTCTCCTTCTTACCTTTGATACTCTGTATCATCCATCATTTCCATTAACATTCAAACAGAGCAAGCCTTTCATCTGTGAGAATTCTTTAGATTTCTCTGGGCTCATTAGACACATTTAATGTTAGAATTTAAAAGTCATTAATATTTAATTTTAAAAATTAGAATAAATAGCATGTCTTCCATGTAGGGAACATTGTTAAAAGACATGTTAAAACTTTTTAGAGTTAGTGCCACAAGAATCTCTTGCCCAACATCTACCTTATCTTTTGAGACAGGGTCTCACTGAACTTGAAGCTTGTCATTTCAGTTGATCTAAATATCTCCTTGTCTTCATGTCCTTATTTTTGCCCTGAACTACAGATGACGGCTGGAGTACCCAAAGTTTTATATTACATTGGGGATCCTAACTTGAATCATCAGGTTTGACTGAAAAACAAGTGCTTTAGTGACTGAGTCAGCTCATCATACCCCTTTTCACTGACTTTAACAGGTAATTTTGAATCAAAAGTTTCTCATTCTACCGTCTAGGATTCTCTTGTGCATCTTAGTATACTATATTCTTTTTTCCTCCTCTCAAAGGAGACAACATAAAGAGAAGTGGAATTACAATCTTGAGCTCCTGGGTATTAAGACAATAAGCCTACACAACTATTATGGGATATACCCCAATTAATACCTAGAGTTGACTAACTATCTTTTTCAAAAAACAAAAAATACCTCTGACCCAGATCTATTACTGTCTGAAAGAACTGCAGGGACAGAAATGGGGTGAAGTCTAATGAAAAGGAGGGCCAGCAACAGGCCCAAATTGAGATCCAGCTCAAACGAAAGCCCTAAGGCCTGACACTATTACTAATGCTTTAGTTTCCTCACAAATAGGGGCCTATCATGACTGCCCTTTGAAAGGCCCAACAAACACCTGAAAGACTAAGTTGCTGATATTTATACCCAACCAATGGACAGAAGCTGGTGACCCCTGTGGATGAATGAGTGGAAAAATTGGAAGAAACTGAGGAGGAGGGCTACCTTATAGAAAGACCATCAGTCTCAACTAACCTGGACCCCTGAGATTGCTCAGACACTAAGCCACCAACCAGGTAGCATACACAAACTGATATGAGGCCCATAACATATATACAGTAGAGAACTGCTAGGTCTTGACTAAGTGAGAGAAGATGCACCTAACCCTCAAGAGTCTTGAGGTCCCAGGGAATAGGGGGGTCTTGTGTGGTGGGGATGGAGGGTGATGGATGCATCCTCTTGGAGGTGGAGGAGGAGGTATGAGATGTGGAACAGTCAGAGGGCAGACCTGGAGGGCAATAAACACTAGACTGTAAAAATGAGATTAAACAATAATAATAATAATAAAAGCAGAGGTCTGCATAAAAGGAACTGAGCTATCGTTCACATCATTAATTTCCCAAATCCAGTGATGGTAAACTTAGAGGAGTGTCTTGGCTGCTATTATACAATAAAAAAAAAATCATTTGGGCCTGTATATGTGTTTATTAGAAATATATGAGGGAAATGGACCTAAGATTCTGGCTTTGTTATTTATAGAAATAGAAAAGGGAAGGGATACATTTGTCCTGGTGAGAATTGAAAGTGTTTTAGTATTGCACTGGCAATAAATCCATCCTCTCACTTAACTCTTATAAGCCCTATTGAGCTCACAAATAATAAAGAAGAAACAATATAATCTCATTACATGCCTATATTGAGAATATGCAAACACTTCTTCTGACTATACCAAAGATCAGTCATATATTATTGGAGAGCCTATAGCTAGCTCAAGTAAGTAATAGTATTGTAGAGTAGGAGATGACTAATGAGAAAAGGGACTGCTTGTGTAACCTATGATCCTCTGGTAGAAGAAAGGATGCACTCAAAATGTGTTCTTAAGTTCACACATACATAATTCATATATAATAGTAAAACCAAAATATTATAAAGAAAATAAAGAATATATCTTGATAACTGATTTTTATCTTTTGTTCTTAGGTTGCACAGAACAATTTGCAAATTTATTTGGAGTAAGCAAAAACCCAGGACAGTAAAAACTATTCTCAACAATAAAAGAACTTCTGAGGGAATCTCCATTCCTGACCTCAAGATATATTACAGAGCAATAGTGATAAAAACTGCAGTATATTGGTACAGAGACCGGCAGGTAAATCAATGGAACAGAATTGAAGACCGAGAAATGAACCCACACAATGGTCACTTGATCTTTGATAAAGGATCTAAAACCAAAATGTACCCAGTGGGAAAAAGGTAGAATTTCCACAAATGGTGCTGATTCAACTGGCATTCTGTGTATAGAATAATGCAAATCGACCAATTCATATTTCCTTGTACAAAGCTAAAGTCCAAGTGGATCAAGGACTTCCACATCAAACTAGATATACTGAAACTAATAGAAGAGAAAATGGGAAAGAGCCTTGAACACATGGGCACAGGAGAAAATTTCCTGAATAGAACACCAATGGCTAATGCTCTAAGATCAACCATCCACAAATGGGACATCATAACATTGCAAAGCTTCTGTAACGCAAAGGACACTGTCAATATGACAAAATGGCAACCAACAGTTTGGGAAAAGATCTTTACCAATCTTACATCCAATAGAGGTCTAATATATAATATATACAAAGAACTCAAGAAGTAAAACACCAAAGAACCAAATAACCCTATTAAAAAATGGGGTACCAGGCTAAAGAGAGAATTCTCAACAGAGGAATCATGAATGACCAAGAAGCACCTAAAAAAAAAAAAAAAAATTTCAATGTCCTTAGTCAACATGGAAATGCAAATCAAAATGACCCTGAGATTACACCTCATACCAGTCAGAATGAGTAAGATCAAAAACTCAAGTGACTGCAGATGCCAGCAAGGATGTGGAGAGGAGGAACATTCTTTTATTGTTGTTGGGATTGCAAGCTGGCACAACCACTCTGGAAATCAGTCTAACAGTTTCACAGAAAATTGGACATAGTATTATCTGAGGACACATCTATATCATTCCTGGGTATATACCCAAAGATGCTGCAAGATATAACAAGGGCACATGCTCCACTATGTTCATAGCAGCCTTATTTGTAAAAGACAGAAGTTGAAAAGAACCCAGATATCTCTCAACAGAGTAATGGATACAGAAAATGTATTTATACATGTATTTATACATTTATACAATGGAGTACTACACAGCTATTAAAAACAATGATTTCATCAAATTCACAAACAAATGGATGGATCTAAAAAATATCAGCGTGAGTGAGTAACCCTGTCACAAAAGAGCATGCATGATATGTATTCATGGATACATAAATATTAAGGAAAAAGTTTGGAGTACCCACAATATAATTCACAGATAATATGAAGCTGAAGAAGAAGGAAGACCAAAGTGTGGATGCTTCAATCCTTCTTTGCAGGGTGAACAAAATACTCACAGGAAGTAGTGTGTGGGAGGTACTTGGAAAGAATGGAGGAGGGGGAGGGGAAAACTGGGGCAGGATCAGGTATGCTAGAAGAAGGGAATGATATACAGAGTATTAGGAAATTGAACAAAGGTATATAGTAATGGAGGATGGGAAACTGGGGTAGCCACCAGAAAGTCCGAGATGCCAGGAAAGAAAGAGGATCCCAGGAACCAACAGGGATGAGATTAGCTGAAATGTCCAACAAATGGGGAGGGAGAACCTGTAGAGACCATATCCAGAGGTTAGGTAAGTCTCCCAGTTGAGGAATTGGGCCACATACTTATCTCCAAATTTTTAACCCAGAATAGCTCCTGTCTAAAGGAATTACCAGGGCAAATTGTGGAGCAGTGCCTGAAGGAAAGGCTGTCCAGAGACTGCTCCACCTGAGGATCCATCCCATATACAGATACCAAACCCAGATACTATTGCTGATGCCAAGAAATACTTGCTTACAGGAGCCTGATATAGCTGTCTCCTGAGATGCTCTGCCAAATGCTCTGAGATGCTCTGACAAATACAGAGGTGAATGTTTGCAGGCAAGGGTTGGATTAAGCAAGGGGATTAAAATGGATGAGTTAGGGAAAGGACTGAAGGAGCTGACAGGGTTTGCAACCCCATAGAAGGAACAACAATATCAACCAACCAGACACCCCAGAGCTCCCAGAGAAGGAATCACAAACCAAAGAGTACACACAGAGGGACCCATGGCTCAAGCTGCACATGTAGTAGAGGATGGACTTATCTGACATCAATAGGAGGATAAAGGAATACCTGGGTAGTGAGATGGGAGTGGGTGAGTGCATGAGGGAGCATGCTCATAGATCATTGTGAGGGGCAATGGGATAGAGGTTTTGCGGAGGTGAAACTTGAATTGGGGATAACATTTGAAATGTAAATAAATAAAATATCCAGTAAAAAAAGGAAAGAAAAATGATTTTTTTGATTCTAAAATTGGGTTATTAGCCACCTCCAAGTTGAGGATGTACTTTAGTTGATAAAAGTCTTTTTGTAACACATGAGAAGTCTTTAGTCTGATAAAGCACTGAATAAAACATGACATGGTAAGCAAACTTGTAATCATAGAACTCAAAAGGCAGGTATAAATATTCAAGGTCATCTTCAGCTATACAGCAGGCTGAGACCTTGATTCAAATATAAGTTACAAAAGAAGGTGAGATGGCTTACAATGTAATGGGATTGACTGCAGAATCCCAATGGCTTGAATTAGTTGGACAAATATCACCTGCACATACACCACCAACTCCCCCTGGCACTCACACAGTTAACAGGCTCAGCTATCTCTGGCTCCATGAGCACCTGACTCAAGTGAAGAAACCAGTGCCAAGCTCAGTGTTTCTTTCAAAACAATAAAGAAAAGCCAATGGAGTTATGTATATTACTAATTAGAGAGCCATGTTTCTCTAGTTTCCTTAGTTAAAGTAAATGTCACAAAATATTTACACCAAGAAACTCTTCTGAGTAATATACTACAATGCTCAACTACCCATATTTTAAGTCTGTCATTTCCTGGTCTGAAAAATCAAGATCATCATGTGGAGGAGACTAAGCCAGGATGCTTATGGATGTTGGATTTACAATGGTGGTGAATCCCTGGGCCGAGATGGCTTCCGCATCTGACACAAATATTTTAGTTTTATTTGTTCTGTTCCTCAGAGATCATACGGAAAAGATTGGTGAGGAATCAAGAAATTATTTTCTGACAGCTAAGACATATGCCTGTATGGAGAAGCTGGTGGTCATACCCTTCACCAGATACTTACCATGCTGTACATCCTTGCTCAGAGCCTCTTGGTGGTACAAAGTTGTAGCTTTGAATTTTGAAGTCACCTCAGCAGGAAATCACTTTTTTTCATGGAAATTTGTATCATATTAAGAAGAGATCTATGTACCTAGTAGTCATACAATCCAGAAATGCATGGTCTCCATTTGGACTCATTCATCATATTATGGCCAAATTATTCAAGCCTATAAGATATAATGAGAAAAATACTATTTCAATACCAAAATGTCCAAGAGAGCACCTAAAAATATTAAATAGACTAATAAATATATTTGGATGTCTCACAAATTAGAATTTCTAAATAAATGATTTTGGCTTAATTGTTTGGCAAGTTACAGATGCATTTCTGGTGAAATTTATCATATCACCATCTCTGTCAAGAATTACATTCAGATTGAGCTATTTGGCTTCCTAATTATATAGTTCTAGAACATTTTTCATTAATTTTTAAATTTTTTAATATATCTATTTATTTATTTACTTGGTGAATTTGTTTGTGTTTTCTTCTGCATCTGCCACATCTCCAATGTAGATATCACAGGACAGCCTTGAAGAATGATTTCTTTCCTTTCACAATTTGGGCCTGTGGTATTGCAGTCAGATCATCAAGACTAACAGTGGTGCCTGTACTTACAGAGCCATCTCATTGGTAATAATTAATTTTGTTAAAAACATAATTATTACTTTGTATGATAATTATGATTTTAAATCAAATGTGCTATCATTTTTTAATGCCAGGGTCAATTATTGGAGATCTATTACTAGCCTTATAGTCTCCAACTCAGTTCAGACCTGATAGACCTGATCATATCTGTATAGCCAGGCACAGTCATTTTTGTAAAAATGTAGGTAGGCAGCAGGATTGTGCAGCTGTTGTATAGAAATACTGGTTGTGTATGTAAATGTAAGTATATGTAACACTGGTGTGCATGTTTTGTATGCACCTATCAATACACATGTGGAAACCAGAATTGGAAGCTTTTGTGCCCTGCTCTACTGCTCAATACCTTATTCTCTTGAGACAGTGTCTCTTACTGAATTGAGTAGCAATATTTCTGTCTTCTCTCTTAAAAATGCTGAGGTTATTGGTACACATGGCTAAACCTGGATTGTTATTTTAGATCTGGGGTTGTTAACTTATGTTATCATGTTTGTGCATAAAGTACTCATACCCTAGCCTGAATTTATTGATTTCAATGACAGAGAAGACATTAGCACTCTAAGTGATTCTTGATACTAAATACTGCAGCACAAGGGACAAAGGTAAGATAGCTTTGATCCCACAATATACCACAAGTTAATCTATCTAGATAAAACAAGTAATAGTAGTTTAGTGTATATCTTATTTAGGATATACACTTAGAATGTAAAAGAAAATACATAAGGAAGTTATACATAGATGCAACTCTTCTTTTTCAGGAATGGTCTCTCTCAAATGGAGCTTCCTTGTTCTTTATGGTCACATTGTTACATTTTCTTCATTTTTTTCATATAAAAATGAGATGGGTTAACTAATTATGGCTGAATACAGGTGAAAGGAAAATATCTGAGCCATTTCCCAACTATCTGCACATGAAAGGCTTCTCTCCTTGAACTCCAACATTTATCCCTGTTAATATGATCTGAAACATGTTTATTTCCTTCACTTTCTATAATATATACTTAAATGATAAGGAGAATACTGCAGGGGAAAGAACCTGGTACCCTACCATTTTCAAATGTCTCACACTACCAAATAAGTAATATATATATTCACAACAAAAGAATATCATAGTGAAAGTTACTAGCTGAAATGTTACTTGGTCAACATTTTGTTTCCTAATTTCTCTGCAGGACATGAATGCAGTAAGAACCCAAATGGGAGGCATAATCTTGGTGAATTCATATTCTCAAGAAGTGTTTGGCTTCATGCAGATTCTTTATTTCATTTGTGATTTAAATTGCTACAATTCTTATTAGTTTCGTCCTTCGGTATATTCTTAACTTTGGTAGATGGAAATGAGAGTGCTTGTAAATTTCATAGTTCATCATATATCCTATGTTCATTTGGCTCTTTCTTTGCATATTATATTATTTTTCCATGAACAAAATAGAGCATATTCCATGTTAATATAAAAAAGAAACACAAGAGAATGAATATTACAGTAATTATTGTCTTCATCTCCTATTTATGACACATTTCAAGAGTTCTTTTATGGTACACAACATGTACAACTTTTATTGTAGTCTATGACAATGTTTCTATATACAGGTATGTGTCAATACATATGCAAGCTGGTAAAGAACATCAGATTCCTTAGCCCTGGAATTATAGGTAGCTATGAGATTCCTGTCATGTGTGCTGGGCACAGGAAGAAGACCTTTTTGAAGCACAAGTGCTCTTTATCTTAATCCATCTCTCTTTTTCCCTATTGTTTCCATTCAATGTATATACTCTGTGGTGTGTGTGTGTGTGTGTGTGTGTGTGTGTGTGTGTGTGTTTTGTGCAAGGCATAAGCACAAATAAGTATGGGTACTTTTGCCTGTGTGTTGGGCAAAAACTAAAAGATAATGGAATGTCTAAATTATTGGCCTTGCTTTTTACATGAATGGGTTTAGCTTCAAGGACATCTTAGTTGTGGTTTATGTGTCTCCAAGAACCTGTAGGAGAGTAAACAATAATGAATGTTTAGCTAGATAATTACTCCTAGTGGATATGCATGTAGATATTTTCTGTTTACAAAGCTCTGCTTCAATTTATGACCTGGATTTATGTGCAAACTCATAGTGAACCTTTTATCATGTGATCATCCACTGTGAAAGTCCCACAAGTACTGAGAACAATGAACAGAGACATACCTCCATCCCCTTTTCTTCTGGAATCTTCAACATTGAGCCATGCAATCCCTGCCTAGGTAGAACAAAAGCAACTTCATCTAGGCTCTTGATGTATTATTATGAGGTGCAACACTGCTAGACTGCAGCTTCTAATCTCTGAGAAACCCAGACAGGCAGATCAGCTGCAGAAGCAAAGTATTTTTCATTTAGTATGGGTAGCAAATGATTTATGGCCTAGTTTCTGAGTGGAAACAAAATGGGATAAAAGGGACCCTTCATATAATAATCAAGATATTACTCTAGAATATGCTACACTGGATTTCTAATTAGGTAAACACACACACTCTCACACAAATGCATGCATACACATACACAAACACATTCATATACACATGTCTACCCACAGTAGCATACACATACAAGACACAAGCACACTTATAACCATTTAGCCATAGGAGCATAAACATAAAAGAAACACACATACAGACATAGCACGCAAACACACATTGACATTCACACAGAATATGAATGTTAAAATGGTAGAATAAAATACATAATTATAAGATGAACTTATTTTTTTCTTTAACAATTAGAAATATCGAAGATCTGTATTTCATATTTAGTTGTTATAAAGCTCTGAAATTAAGAGAGATTTTGAAAACAAGGAGAGGACAGAAAGTAGATATTATAATAAGTTGCATTCTACTTTTGATCCATGCTTTTGCTCTTCAATTCACACATGCATCAGCCATGTGGAACTAGGGTTGAAAAGCTACAAGAAATCAGCCCATGTAGGGCTATAGAACTGAGAAGACTTTAATATTCTGTTAAACATCTACAAAGATGGAAAATAAGCTTATAGGCAGCAAACAAGTAAGGCATGAATGGTCAGAATATCCAACAGTAGACTCATAAAAAATTTTGTCAGGTTCTGGTATGAAACCACCTTCTGGAAAGTAGGTGTTTTGTAGTAATTGGCCTTGAAGCTGAAAGGACAAACACAGTAAGAGACTGAGAACTTCACTAAAGTTTGTGCAGATGTCTCAAATTTGAAAGAGCAGACATTGTGATTTAGGTTAGAACTAGAGTCATACAAAGGAAGCCTGGCCTTGAAAAACCTTGGGGACCTAAGGTCAGAGTTTTATAGTTTTCCCAACATTAGATAAACTGGCAGCCTTGAGTGAACTTTGAAAGTCTGAGCTCCAGACATGAGGCAGAGTGCTTAACTAGCATCCTATCTTGCAGTAGTCCCTGTGGTTCCTGAGAAGGATCAGGAAATGTTGTCAGAATAAGTGCCTATTTCTGGTTTTGTGCATGCGTGCACGCGCGTGTGTGTTTGTGTGTGTGTGTGTGTGTGTGTGTGTGTGTGTGTTATCGGAGAATTGTGTGAATAAACATGTGCAGATAGTATCAAAAGAAGAAAAAGCTTATTAAAGAACAAAGGCACCTTTCAATGTGGAAGTCAATTTGGCTCAGTGGCTCAGAAGAGAGGGACAAAACAATGGTTAGTCACTTTGAGTTTCATTACATAGTTGCCTGCCTTCTCCCAGGTTTGCATATTATAGGAGAAAGGGGCACATTATTTGCTAAAACTTGTGCTTTATATATTGTGTCATCTCTAAGATAATCTATAAATAGCAATGATTTTATTTTCAAATTAAGCATGTTGTAAGCCTAAGTATAAAACTAAATTGCAAATAACAAATAGGTAGAAACAGGAGCTTGATACTTTGGAGTTACTTCCTCCAGCATAGTTGCACCTCTTAAAGTTTCCATATTTTTCCCAAGCAGTACCAACAACTATTGACCAAGTGCTCAAGTAAGTGAACTTCTAGGGAACATTTCTCATTCAAAATGGCACACCTAGGTAGTATATAATATTCATGATTGTTGGTTTTCAGCTTTCATTGGTTTCTTTCATTTGCTAATCTTCAAGTCTTTCTTTTATGAGTCTTGAACTTGCTCTCCTGACACGCTTTTGGCTGGCTTTATCAGAGGAAAGAAATGGACCTGAAAAAATGCCCATGCCCTTCCAGACTCTTGGCTTGTGAGACTCTGTACCTCTGTGTATATAAGTATGTGTGTGTGTGTGTGTGTGTGTGTGTGCATGTGTGTGTGAGAGACCTCTTTTCTTTAAAAAGTAGCTTGCATCTGGTATTTTGTTATGCAATATAGCAACACAAAACAATAGAATGGCATATAGTCCTAGAAGAATTAAAGAATGTACAAACATATTTTTATTCATATGATAGGTAGAAAAAAATATGGGAATGTGAAGAAATAATTTTTGTTACAGAAAAAATTACTGTTTACTATTCTAGTTATTCCAAAAGAAATGATTTGAGAGAAATTGGCTAATCCCTAATTGTAGGCATCTTAATTTTTGTCTGTGTATTTATTCATTTGTTACAATGCTAAAATTTCCTTGCTGGAATAAGTCAAGAGAGAAATTTTTATTTCAGTTCCACCTCATGGGTAATGACCATCAACAAAAGAAAGTCAAGAAGCAACTGGTCATATAAGCCACATTCAGGTGTCAGAATGCAATGATTCAATGCTCAGCCTCGTTTCTCCACTCTATACAGCCATTCATTCATGTCCAGAAATGCTTTACACTTAAAGTGGATCTTGCTTCATCAAATGCCTTAGGTGCAGTAGTTATTGTAGATGAATCTATTGGAATTAGGAACTACACGGTAAGATGATAACTGCATTTGGACTACTATCATTTTCTGTAATGATCTTTGATTACTGTAAAGAGAAACTTCTGAGATAAGAAGTGAGAGTCACATTTATTTTTGGGTATAAGGATATGTTTTAGAATGCATTTTGAATTATGTAGTTGCATGAAAAATGGTGATTATAGTTTCTTCTCTAAAATCCATTCTCCCTGGAAAGTTAGGTTTCCTGTGTCATCTACATTTTTCTTCCAGTTAACCTTAAGTCTAATTAGTTGTTGCTGACTGCCAAGATATGCATTTAACTATTTCACCTTCAGAGAAATCTTGCTGTTTTGGTCATTATGTAGTTCATGGACCTAAGAGCTGGGTAAGACTTCGATTGTCTTCCTTCCTTGGCAGCTTGCATGACACATATTGGTTATATTAAAGCTAGATTTTCTTTTCCATTCCAGTGTATAATATTACATTTAAACTGCATATTACAGCTACATGTTACCTCTAAATAAAGGTGTTGGGGTCTTAACACAATGGGAAATAATTATTCTACCAGACCCTTACAATACTTCTGAAAAAATAAAGCCTTGATAATGGCTCAGTAATCAACATGACCTGGGATTTAATGGGCATAATACGTGATAACCATCCTTTCTCATATTTAACTTAAAAACACTGTGAATTTTATTTTGTCTTTGAACTTCATGTCCTCAAAGTTTCTAAGGATTAAAATATGGACACTTCCAGTGTTGTTGGTTACCCTCTGATCACCACATTCATACAATAGTCTTTGGATAAGCATATCAACCATTGTTTCTTAGATTTCCATGAAAAGACAGGTATTTTGTAATATATAATATAGCATTCTGTCTTAGTCATATTTTTATTGCTATGAGAATGTTCCCTAATAAAAGTAAACTAAGATAGAAAAGATTTATTTTGGATCATCCTATGAGAGTACAGTACAATATCACAATAAAGATGTTATATCAGGCACAGAAGGAATGGTAACATGGGAGCAGAAACAAGAGAATGACATGCATGCACCCTCAAAAAGTAAAAAGCAAACAAGAAGTAAACTGATCTATAAAACCTTAAGCCCTGCTTCTGGGACCTACTTCCTGTGGTGAGTTTCCAAGCCCCATAGGTTAGTCCACCTTCTGAGAAGGCATCAGTAGTCAGTGAATGAATACTTAAACATAGGTGCTTGTGAGAGACAGTTACAACAAGCACTAAGTAGTGTTCTCTTTACACAACAATTTGTATACATATATATGATGAAAATGTATAATAGTACATTTCTGAATTTCCCCACCTGCTAGACTCTTCTAATCTGATGTCGTTTGGAATAACATTAACACAGTAATCAGTGTCATAAATCTACCCCTATCGCTAGCTAATTATGCTTTTCACTCAACAATGTGAACTAATAATATTTCCCTATCTATTTGTTTGGAATTTTTCTCTTTATTTCTTTGCTGGATATTTTCTTTATTTACACTTAATTTGTTATCCCCTTTCCTGGTTTCACCTCCAGAAACCTCCCTATCAAATTATCCCTCCCCCTGCTTCTATGAGGATGCTCCTCTACCCATCCACCCACTCTCTCCATCCTCTCTGCCCTGGCATTCCCTAAACTGGGGCATAGAGCCTTGACAGGACCAATGGCCTCTCTTCCAACTGATGCCCAACAAGGCCATCCTCTGATGCATATACAACTGGAGCCATGGGTCCTCAAATCTGTACTCTTTGATTTGTGATTCAGTCCCTGGGAACTCTGGGGGATCTGGTTGGTTGATAGTGTTGTCCTTCCTATGGGTTGCAAATCCCTGCAGCTCCTTAAGTCCTTTCTCTAACCCCTCCATTCAGGAAACCATGCTCAGTTCAATGGTTGGCTTGAAGAGCCTACTCTTATTTGTCAGGCTATCCCAGAGCCTCTCAAGATACAGCTATATCAGACTCTTGTCACCAAGAACTTCTTGACATCCACAATAGTGTCTGAGTTTGCTGTCTGTATATGGCATGGATCCCCAGATGGGGCAATAGCAGGATGGCCTTTCCTTCATGCTCTGTTCCACATTTTGTCCCCATATTTCATCCCTTGAGTATTTTGTTTCCTCATCTATGAAGGACTGAAACATCCACATGGTCATGCTTCTTCTTGAGCTTCATGTGGTCTTTGAATTGTATCTTGGGTATTATGAGCTATGGGGCTAATATATCTGCTTATCAGTGAGTACATATCATGTGTGTTCTTTTGTTATTGGATTACCTCACTCAGAATAATATTTTCTAGTTCCATCCATTTGCCTAAGAAGTTCATAAAGTCATTGTTTTTAATAGCTGAGTACTACTCCATTGTGTAAATGTACCACGTTCTCTTTATCCATTGCTGTTTTTCTTTTTCTTTTTTTTATATTTAGTATTTTTAATATTTTATACTTTATTTACATTTCAAAGGACTCCCCTATGGAAACCCCTATCCCCCCTCCCTGCCTCTATGAGGGTATTCCCCCATCTACCCACCAAACCACTCCTGACTGTTTTTTTTTTTTGTGACTGGGTCACCTCACTCAGGATGATATTTTCTAGTTCCATCCATTTACCTAAGAATTTCATGAAGTCATTGCTTTTAATAGCTTTTAATAGCTAAGTAGTAGTCCATTGTGTAAATGTACTACATTTTCTGTATCCATTCCTCTGCTGAAAGACATCTGGGTTCTTTCCAGCTTCTGGCTATTATAACTAAGGCTGCTATGAACTCTGTGGAGAATGTGTCTTTGTTATATGTTGGAGAATCTTTTGAGTATATGCCCAGGAGTGGTATAGCTGGGTCCTCAGGTATTGTCCAATTTTCTGAGGAATCGCCACACTGATTTCCAGAATGGTTGTAACAGCTTGCAAAACCACCAACAATGGAGGAATGATCCTCTTTCTCCACATCCTTGCCAGGATCTGCTGTCACCTAAGTTTTTTGTCTTAGTCATTCTGACTGGTATGAGTTAGAATCTCAGGGTCATTTCTGTGATGACTAAAGATGTTGAACATTATTTTAGGTACTTCCTGGCCATTCAGTATTCCTTAGTTGAGAATTCTTTTTTATCTCTGTACCCCATTTTTTAATAGTATTATTTGGTTCCTTGGTGTCTAACTTCTTGTGTTCTTTCTATATATTAGATATTAGCCCTATATCAGTTGTAGGGTTCATAAAGAACTTTACCCCATCTGTTGGTTGCCATTTTGTCCTATTGACAGTGTCCTTTGCCTTACAGAAGCTTTGTAATTTTATAAAGTCCCATTTGTGGATTGTTGATCTTACAGCATAAAGTAACAGAATTACCCACTCCTTGTTCATGACCCTGCATACAGAGACTTGTGTCCTCCTCCCAGGACCTAGCGAAGAATGAATGTTGTTGTTGATTAATTTGTTACAAGCCTGTGTTTCTTCACAGTGCAATTTATGTACTTGTAATGTATTAAATCTCATTTAACTCCTTTTCTAGTTCTATTCAGCTGCTACTATTTTTCAAGAAGGTGTCATACTGTACTATTGATTCTAATTTTAAATTTTCTATCAACAATCTTAAACTCTTAAAATTACTTGAATCAGATCACAAATTCTATAAAATCTTTAGTAAGAATTATAAAGTCATCAATTTATCCAGAGCACATTATTTTATAAAAGTTCACCTTCATGTAGATCTGTAGGAAACACACACAGTTGTTCGGTATATGAGTTCACACATGGGCTCATATAGATTGACACTTAAATTATTATAGAACATTGATTTGTACTTCACCTGAATCTAACTATATGTACATCATATCATGCCTACTTGGAAGCTTAAGACGGCTCATTTCTTCCAACAAGGAAAAACTTTCTGCAAAATTGCCCACACTACAAGTGGTGCTTAATGCTGTACTGCTGGGAAGGACAAGGCTCGTTCTTTTCAAGATAGTTGCCCTAGGACATTGGGACTGTCCCTCATAATAACTTACCTCACCAGCTCCAACCATATAACTAGCTGCAGAAATGAAAACTGTAACTGTCATGAGCATGTATTCTGTATTTTCATAAGTGCATGTGCATAAAACAAATATTTTTCTTCTCTTTCATTAACACATAGCATTTAAACTGTACATCATAGAGTCTACATTTTAATTTTATACCAAAGTATATCTATATATATATATATAGATAGATATAAAGCTTATAGTAATTTATCTAAGGTAAGTATCATATCATATAAATTCTCTACAGATTTTCTCAGGGATATTAGAATTTGTTCACAGATACTCAGTATCCCCCCAAAAATGTCTAGATCAAAAGCCAGTTTCTAAGAGGTTCAACAAAATTATCATAACTGAAGAGAATCTTAATAATGTAGGAAAGAAAAAAAAAAGATGACAATCTTGGAAAAAATGAAGAAGGTGAGGCAGTCCCTGGTTGTCCCCTCCTTCAGTCTCGGCTCCATTTTTTGTCCCTGTTCTTTCTTTGGACAGGAACATTTATGGGGATCCATCCTGTCTACAGACATCAAACCTCTATACTGTTGCTGTTGCCAAGAGGCACTTGCCGACAAGAACCTGGTGTGGGTGCTCAGGTGACAGCAGATGCTGATGAGGATGTAAAGAAAGAGGAACACTCCTCCATTGCTAGTGGAATTGCAAGCAGTGATGTCATGAAACTCGCAGGCAAATGGATAGAACTTGAAAATATCCTGAGTGAGATAACTCAGTCACAAAAGAACGAACACGGTATATACTCACTGATAAGTGGATAATAACCCAAAAGTTAGGAATACCCAAGGTTCAATTCACAGCAATCGTAGGACTGTGCATGAGGTCCAGGATGGAAGAGTTGGAGAAGGAACTGAAGGAGCTGAGGGAGTTTGCAGCCCCATGGAGGGAGCAACAATGTCAAATGGCCTGACTCTCCAATGTTCCCGGAGACTGAATAACCAACCAAAGAATACACATGGAAGGACCCATGGTTTGGGCCACATATGTGGCAGAGGAGGGCCTTTTTAGCCATCAAGGGGATGAGAGGCCCTTGGGCCTGAGAGTGTTTGATGTCCCATATAGGGGAATGCCAAGGAGGGAAGTCGGGAGTGGGTCAGTGGGTAGGTGGGGGAATACCCTCATAGATGCAAGAAAAGGGGGAGATAAGGGTTTTCAAAGGGGAGACCTTTGAAACATAAATAAAATATAAAAATTAAATAAAAATAAAAATAAAAAACAAAGAAAAAGAAAAAGAAAAACAGCAATGGATACAGAGAATGTGGTACATTTACACAATGGAGTAGTACTCAGCTATTAAAAACAATGACTTTATGAACTTCTTAGGCAAATGGATGGAACTAGAAAATATTATTCTGAGTGAGGTAAACCAATAGCAAAAGAACACATATGGTATGTACTCACTGATAAGTCGATATTAGCCCAAAAGCTCAGAATACCGAAGGTACAATTCAGACCACATGAAGTTCAAGAAAAGGAAGTCCAAAGTGTGAATGTTTCAGACCTTCTTAGAAAGGGGAACAAAATACCCAACATAGGAGATACACAGAAAAAGCATGGAGCAGAGACTGAAGGAAACTCCATCCAGAGACTGCTCCACCTGGGGATCCATCCCATATACAGTTACCAAATCCAGACTATTGTGGATGCCAAGAAGTACTTGCTGACATAAGCCCGATATAGCTGTCTCCTGAGAGGCTTTGCCAGAATCTGACAAATACAGAGGTGGATGCCCACAGCCAACCACTGGACTGAGCACAGGGTCCCCAATGGAGGAGCTAGAGAAAAGACTGAAGGAGCTGAAGGAGTTTGCAACCGCATAGGATGAACAGAAATATCAACCAACCAGACTCCCCAGAGCTTCCAGGGACTAAATCACCAACCAAGGAGTACACATGGAGGGACCCATGGCTCTAGCCATATGTGTAGCAGATAACCTTGTCATACATCAATGGAAGGAGAGGTCTTGGTCTTGTGAAGGCTTGATTCCCCAAGGTAGGGGAATGCCAGGAGAGGGAAGTAGGAGTAGGTGGGTAGGGGAGCAACCTCATAGAATCACGGGGAGGGAGAATGGAAGAGAGGGTTTCTGAAGGGGAAACAAGGAGAGGAGATAACATTTGAAATGTAAAAAAAAGAAAATATCTAATAAATAAATAAATAAATAAATAAATAAAAACAGTTAGACAAAATTAAAATAAACAAAAAGAAAAAAAGAAAAAAGGATCTGATTGTAGAAATCAGAAATACGTGGTTTGTTTTGTTATGTTTTTTTCTGAGTTAGGTAAATATACAATATTTTAACACAATAATATATTTGGAAATTACAAGTTAGATACATTAAATGATGGGAAAATATTCTTGCAAAGATAAAAGCTATAAAGTCTGCATAAAAATGGAGTACAAAATCAGGATATAACCTACTATATAAGAATAAAGTAGTGTTTCAAAAGTCTATAAAAAAAAAAGTCTATGCTCAATCAGTTTCATTGATGCATTTTACCCACAGTAAAAGAATCAATTTTAAAGCTTTCAAAACATGGAAGAGGCATTTGGGATGCATTTCAGAGTCAGAATTTCTATCTTGCATGTGAAGAAAAGACTTCTGTGTAGTCTCATAAAAACAACAAACGTATGGAAAAAAAAAAAGGATTTCCTTTCTCATTTAATATATGATTTCCTATTCCCAGAATATCAACAAAACATGTATACCAAAAGACAACCTAATAAAATAAAGTTATTGGTAAATATCTCCTATAATATACTGCTTCAAAATTGATGCCAAATACCAGCAAAACTTAATGTACTGTAAAGAATTATAAATAACAATTGAAAGAAACATTTCCTCCCCTCCCGACCCCTAGATGAGGCCACTGACCAGCAAATGTTTCTCTCTTTAAACAGAGAGCATTCCCCAGGACTTTATCATCTTCTCCCCTCTCCTGAGATAAGGCCATTTGGCTAGCAGTAAATCCCTGTGGATGTGTTGAGGGACATTCCTCATCCGAGAGCCCCCTCAAACAATGGCCTAGGGGTGGGGGCTGCCCACAATGATGCCCTACTAATAACCCCCTAATTGTGTAGAAGGTCAAATGCCCTCCGCCGATGAAAAGCAACCAGCTCATGCTGTTGCTAAGATCTACCTCAAAAGTTGTATTAAAAGGGTGGTCTTCAGGAGAACTGGGTCACCTCTGTCCCATTTGCAGGATGACCAAAATGTGTTGGAATTAATAATTAATAAAACTCTTGTTAATTGCATCATTCTCAGTCTCTGTGTCTTTGCGAGGGGGAATGTCCGGCAGTTGTGACTTTCGAGTCCAACACAATCATCTCTAAATTTTGCCAGTAATATAATATTTTTAACTTCAGAAAATTATACTAAGTGATTCATCATATATTCAAAATAAAAAAATCTAATAATGTCAATAAACACAGAAAATTAATTTGACAGGTATCTGACCAATCCAATATTACTTAGAAAATCTTTCTAAAAAAATAAATAAATAAAAGGAAAATCACTATTTGGGAATAAGAAATAAAACTTTGAGAGTCTGTTTTGGAGTTTCTTCATGTAGACAATTATTTGGAGCATGTGACTATGGATACATTGCTGTGCAGCCTAATGAGTTAGATTAACCTTCGAAAAGATGATTTATTTCCCAAATTGCTGTCACCCAACATTCACATCATCAGAGTGTTCTTCTTCTTCATATGTCACCAGAATAGACACTAGTAAATCACATTACAAAAGTAGTGTAGAACTGAGGTTCAATGAAAAGACAAGCAATAACAGAGTCAAATCAACACTATGTGCCTACTAATAACTTGTGTACAGTTTGAGAAGTTTGTCACCAAATATTTGTACTATTGTATTTGTGATATAACTATTTGCTAAGCACACATTAGTTATATTTTATATTAATGTTTCATGAGACACATAATTTGAGAGTTTCACCATAATTTGCCTCTTAATAGTTTATATTTACTTTGTTTAATTTTGAGAGAACTTTCACGTGTGTGTGTGACAGTGTGTGTGTGTGTATGTGTGTGTGTGTGCATAAGTGTGCTATGACCATATGTGTAGGTTATAAAACATCTTGCAGGAGTTTGTCTCTATTTACACCCTGTAGTTTCTGGGAACAAAACTCTGATCGTCATACCACTAGTCCTTTATCATGTTATATTTAGAAGCAAATACATTTTAAATTTTCTTGAATTTAAACTTATATGAAGAAAGCCAGGAAGAGGAGGGCTCCAGACACAGGGACTGAAGAACAGCTGGGAGGTAAGAGCCTGCCAATTTCCACTTGTGGCAGGAGACCTCTGCCTGAGCCAACAGGCCTCCATAGCCAAACAGCACAGGGAAAAAGCAAGCTGCCCATATGTGTGGAAAAGCCAGCAAGAGGAGGACTCCATATGCAGGGAATGAGGAACAGTCGGAGGTAGGAGACTTTCGGTTTACATCTGTGGCAGGAGTCCTCTGTCTGGGACACAAGAGCTCCATAAACAAATAACCTTGGGAGAAAACTAGCCTCTCAGGAGTGGGGACAAGATTAACTGAACAGAAGGTCCCACCTGAAATTCTCAGGTTACAGGGACTAAGGAACAGGGATCGGGTTTCTTTCCATGGCTGGAGAGCAGATCAAGTGACATATGGCTACATACTCAAATAGTGCCAGGAAAGAATTGGTATACCAGGAGTGCCGACACAACTTTTATGCACAGGCAAAACCACCACTTCATTTCAAATTCACTCGACCAAGAGGGACCCTAGCCGAGCCATCAGGACAAAGGAAACAAGGGTCAGCTGGGAATTAGATCCTTCCTGGTTCTGTCTGCACCCCAGAGCTGACCCTGCACCACAACTCTCCAAACCCAAATACCTCTCAGAGAGAACTGGTCTCCAAGGAGTACTGACACGTAGGTTTGCAGGAAAGACAAGCCACAGTCAGAGAGAGAAAGGCCAGGTAACACCAGAGATAGCCAGATGGAGAAAGACAAGTGCAAGAACACAAGAAAAAGAAACCAAGACTACTTGGCTTCATCAGAACCCAGCTCTCCCAACATAGCCAGTCCTAGATACCCCAACACACCAGAAAAAGAAGACTCAGTTTAAAATCACATATCAAGAGGATGATAGAAGACTTTACGAAGGAAATAAATAACTCCTTAAAGAAATACAAGAGAACACAGGAAACAACTGGAAACCCTTAAAGAGGACACACAAAAATCCCTTAAAGAATTACAGGAAATCACAATCAAATGGGGAGAAGTACAGGAAATCAGAATCAAACAAATGAACAAAACCATTCAGGAATTAAAAACAGAAATAGAAACAATAAAGAAATCACAAAGAGAGAAAACCCTGGAGTCAGAGAATCTAGGAAAGAAATCAGGAGTCATAGATGCAAGCATCAACAACAGAACACAAGAGATGGAAGAGAGAATCTCAGGTGCGGAAGATACCATAGAAAACATGGACACAACATTCAAAGAAAACACAAAATCAAAAAAGATCCGAACCCAAAATATCCAAGATATTCAGGATACAATGAGAAGAAAGAACCTGAAGATAAGAGGTATAGAGGAGAGTGAAGATTCTCAACTTAAAGGACCAGTAAATATCTTCAACAATTGTAGAAGAAAATTCCCTAACCTAAAGAAGGAGATGAACATAAATATACAGGTAGCCTACAGAACGACAAATAGACTGGACCAGAAAAGAAATTCCTCCCTTCACATTATAGTCAAAACACCAAATAAACAAAATAAGGAAAGAATATTAAAAGCAGTAAGGGAAAAGGAGCAAGTAACATATAAAGGCAGACCTATCAGAATGACACCAGACTTCTCACCAGAGACTATGAAAGCTATAAGATCCTGGGCAGATCTCACACAGACTCTAAGAGAACACAAATGCAGGCCCAGGCTATTACACCCATCAAAACTCTCAATAATCCTAGATGGTGAAACCAAAATATTCTTTGACAAATTCAAATTTGCACAGTATGTTTCCACAAACCCAGCCCTACAAAGAATAATACATGGAAAACACCAACTAAAGGAGGGAAACTATACCCTAGAAAAAGCAAGAAAGTAATCATCTTTAACAAAACCAAAGAAGATCATCATACAAATATAAAAATAACATAGAAAATAACAGGAAGCAACAATCACTATTCCTTAATATCTCTTAACATCAATGGTCTCAATTCCCCAATAAAAAGACATAGACTGACAGACTGGATCCATAAACAGGACCCAGCATTTTGCTGCATCCAGGAAACACACCTCCATGTTAAAGACAAACACTACCTCAGAGTAAAGGGCTAGAAAACAATTTTCCAGGCAAATGGCCCCAAGAAACAGGTTGGAGTAGCTATTCTAATATTGGATAAAATAGACTTTCAACCAATAGTTGTCAAAAAAGATAAGGAAGGACACTTCATACTCATCAAAGGAAAATTCTACCAAGATGAACTCTCAATTCTGAACATCTATGCCCCGAATGCAAGAGTTCCCACATTTATAAAAGAAACTCTACTGAAGCTCAAAGCACAAATTGCAACTTATACAATAATAGTGGGAGACGTCAACACGCCACTATTAACAAAGGACTGATCATGGAAACAGAAACTAAACAGAGACACAGTGAAATTAACAGATGCTGTGAAACAAATGGGTTTAACAAATATTTGTAGTACATTTCATCTTAGATCAAAAGAATATACCTTCTTCTCAGCACCTCATGGTACCTTCTCCAAAATTGATCATATAATTGGTCACAAAACAAACCTCAAAAGATATAATAAGATTGAAATAATTCCATGCCTGCTATCAGATCACTACGGATTAAGGTTGGTCTTCAATGGCAACAACAACAACACAAAGCCCACATACACATGGAAGCTGAACAATGCTCTGCTCAATGACAACATGGTTAAGGAAGAAATAAAGAAGAAAATTAAAGACTTCCTAGAATTTAGTGAAAATGAAAGTACAACTTACCCAATCCTATCGGCCACAATAAAAAACAGTGTTAAGAGGAAACTCATAGTTCTGAATTTCTCCAAAAATAAACTGGAGAGCATATACTAAGAGTCTAACAGCACACCTGAAAGTTCTAGAACAAAAAGAAGCTAATACACCCAAGAGGAAGTAGAAGGCAGGAAATAATCAAATTAAGAGCTGAAATCAACCAAATGGAAATTAAAAGAACTATACAAAGAATCAAAAAAACCAGGAGCTGGTTCTATGAAAAAAATCAACAAGATAGATAAACCCTTAGCCAGACTAACCAGAGGGCACAGACACAGTGTGCAAATTAATAAAATTAGAGATGAAAATGGAGATATAACAAAAGACTCTGAGGAAATTAAATATATTATCAGATCCTACTACAAAAGCCTATATGCAACAAAATTGGAAAATCTGGAGGAAATGGACAAGTTTATAGACAGATACCAATTACCAAAGTTAAATCAGGATCAGATAAACCATCTAAACAGTCCTATAACCCCCAAAGAAATAGAAGCAGTAATTAACAGTCTCCCAACCAATAAAAGCCCAGGACCAGAGGGTTCAGTGCAGAATTCTATCAGACTTCAAAGAAGACTTAATACCAATACTCTTCAAGCTATTCCATAAAATAGAAACGGAAGGAACACTACCCAATTCCTTCTGTGAGGCCACTGTTACACTGATACCAAAGCCCCAAAAAGACCCAACAATAAAAGAAAACTTCAGACCAATTTCCTTTATGAATATCGATGCAAAAATACTCAATAAAATTCTTGTAAACCGAATCCAAGAAAACATCACAACGATTATTCACCATGATCAAGTAGGCTTAATCCCAGGGATGCATGGATGGTTCAATACCCAGAAACCCATCAATGTAATCCACGACATAAGCAAACTCAAATAAATTACCACAGGGTCATTTCGTTAGATGCTGAAAAAGCATTTGACAAAGTTCAACATCCCTTCATGATAAAAGCCTTGGAAAGATCAGGAATTCAAGGAGCATACCTAAACATAGTAAAAGTAATATACAGTAAACCAGTAGCCAACATCAAACTAAATGGAGAGAAACTCGGAGCAATCGCACTAAAATAAGGGCCTAGACAAGGGTGCCCTCTCTCTCCCTATCTATCCAATATAGTACTTGAAGTTCTAGCTAAAGCAATCAGACAACAAAAGGAGGTCAAAGGGATAGAAATTGGAAAGGAAGAAATCAAAATAGCACTATTTGCAGATGATATGATGGTACACTTAAATGACCCGAAAAACTCCACCAGAGATCTGCCAAAGCTGATAAACAACTTCATCAAAGTGGCTGGATACAAAATTAACTCAAGCAAATCAGTAGCCTTCCTATACTCAAAGGATACACAGGCTAAGAAAGAAATTAGGGAAATGACACACTTCACAATTATCACAAACAATATCAAATATCTTGATGTGACTCTGACCAAACAAGTGAAAGATCTGTTTGACAAGAACTTCAAGTCTCTGAAGAAAGAAATTGAACAACACCTCAGAAGATGGAAAGATCTCCCATGCTCATGGATCGGCAGGATTAATATAGTTAAAATGGCCACCCTGCTGAAAGCAATCTACAGATTCAATGCAATCCCCATCAAAATCCTAGCTCAATTCTTCATAGACTTAGAAAGAGCAATTCTCAAATTCATATGGAATAACAAAAAACCCAGGATAGTAAAAACTATTCTCAACAATAAAAGGACTTCTGGGAGAATCAGCATCCCTGACTTCAAGCTGTACTACAAAGCAGTAGTGATAAAAACTGCATAGTATTGGTACAGTGACAGGCAGGTAGATCAAAAGAGTAGAATCATAGACCCAGAATTGAACCTACACACTTAAGGTCACTTGATCTTTGACAAAGGAGCTAAAACCATCCAGTGGAAAAAAGACAGCATCTTCAACAAATAGTGCTGGTTCAACTGGCGGTCTCCATGTAGACGATTGCGAATTGATCCATTCCTATCTCCCTGTACAAAGCTCAAGTCCAAATGGATCGAGGACCTCCACCTAAAGCCATATACACTGAATCTAATAGAGGAGAAAGTGGGAAAAAGTCTCGAACACATGGGCACAGGGGAAAAATTCCTGAACAGAACACCAACGGTTTGTGCTCTAAGATCAAGAATTGACAGATGGTACTTCATAAAATTACAAAGCTTCTGTAAGGCAAAGGACATCATAAATAGAACAAAATAGTAACCTATAAATTGGGAAAACATTTTTACCAATCCTACATCCGATAGAGGGCTAATATCCAATGTATAGAAAGAATTCAAGAAGTTAGACTCCAGAGATCCAAATAACTCGATCAAAAAATGGAGACGAGAGCTAAACAGGGAATTTTCAACTGAGGAAACTTGAATGACCGAGAAGCAACTAAAGAAATGTTTAACATCCATAGTCATCAGGAAAATGCAAATCAAAACCACCCTAAGATTTCACCTCACACCAGTCAGAATGGCTAAAATCAAAAACTCAGGTGACAGCAGATATTGTCGAGGATGTGGAGAAAGATGAACACTCCTCCATTGCTGGTGGGAATTCAAGCTGATACAACCTCTCTGAAAATCAGTTTGGGTGGACCCTCAGAAAAATGAACATAATACTACCTGAGGACCCAGCTATTCTACTCCTAGGCATATACCCAGAAGATGCTCCAATATGTAATAAGACACGTGTTCCACTATGTTCATAGCAGCCATATTTATAATAGCCAGAAGCTGGAAACAACCCAGTTGTCCCTCAACAGAGGAATGGATACAGAAAATATGGTTCATTTACGCAATGGAATACTACTTAGCTATTAAAAACCATGACTTCATGAAATTTGCAGACAAATGGATGGATCTTGAAAATATCATGCTGAGCGAGGTAATGCAGTCACAAAAGAATGAACATGGTATGTACTCACTGTTAAGTGGTTATTAACCCAAAATTTTGAAATACCCAAGAGTCACTTCACAGAAACAGTAGCGTGGAGTGTGAGGTCCCAGATGTAGGACATTGAGAAGGACTGAAGTATCTGTGGGAGTTTGCATCCCCAGTGAGGCAGCAACAGTGGCAACTGGCCTGACCCCCTGATAGTCCTGGAGACTGATCTATCAACCAAAGAATACAGATGGAGGTACTCATGGTGTTGGCCACATATGCTGCCGAGGAGGTTCTTGTTATCCATCAGGGGGAGGAGAGGCCCTTGGGCCTGAGGATGTTAGATCCCCCAGTATAGAGGAATGCCAAGGAGGGAAGACAAGAGTGGGTGGGTGGGTGGGTGGGAGAATACCCCCATAGTGGCAGGGGGAGGGGGAGGAAATGGGGAGGTTCCATAGGGGAGATCTGGAAAGAGGGAAACATTTGAAATACAAATAAAGTATGAAAAATAAATAAAAAATAAAATGAATAAATTTATATGTATATTTTTCTAGCTTAGAGTTTTAATATTGTAACCAAGAAAACTGTACTGAATTCTAGATCATGAATTGCACATCCTTGATATTATCTTAAAAATATCTTATTGTTTGAGTTCTTATGGTAGATTGCTGGGCCTATATATGTTTTCATATGTGGTGATGGGAGATTTTTGTTCTTTTTGTTCTCCATTCCTCTACAAGTTGGAAAAGTTTATTTTTTTTTCTTTTATTGGATATTTTATTTATTTACTTTTAAATGTTATTCCCTTTTCAGGTTTCCCCTCTGGAACCCCCTATCGCATCCCCCCACCCTTGCTGTGATGGGAGATGATATCTCATTCATTTGCTTGTGTTATACTATGTGTTATACTTGTCTCAGCATTACTTAAAATTGATTCCCTATTCTAAGTCATATTTTACTGGTGTGTGTTGCTTGTTTATAATGCCACCTGCTTTGCAAGATAATGGAATAATTTGTGCATTATCCCTAAGATCCCTTATAAAAACTGCCATACATAATAAATAGTGATGGAGTAAATATATCCTTTACATACCTAACAATATCACTCTTAGCAAATTAATTTCTCTGAATCAAATCATTTTAAGGTAAGTCTACTTTGGCTTTAATATACCTAATACATGTCAGCACCCTGTGGTAAATGCAATTTTAAGTCTTGTATTTGAATTCCAAAAATCAATCACTAAAGCATGTATCTAGATCTAGCCACATTAAGAATCGATTTTTACTGCACAACCTGCCAATAATTTGCTGTATTAACAATGTGAGCCAAACTAAAGAACATGTCTTTTAATACATATGTGAACTGCCCCTTCTTTCATAATGTTTCTTTGATGTTTTTTTTAAAAGATGTCTGTGATGTTCTTTTCTAAAAAAGAAAGAATCTGTGATGGGGAATGAAAACCACACTTATCTGTGGATATTGGAATAGGTATTTTGAATGCAGTTGAGAAATACATTGGTATAGAAAAACCGGCAGTAGTAGGTGTTCTTCTGGTGTACAGGACCATACCAGCTTTAAGCACTTAACTATGTCTATAGTACCTGGCTGGAATCTCTTCCAAATTAACAGGCCATAATTACAATCACATAGTTATTGTTTTTGTTGTTTGGTTTTTTTTCCTAAAAATTAGTATCAAAATAACATTTCATAAAGGGACACTACAAAAATCAATTAAATTTTAAGGAATTCATGATCCAATTAAAATTCTTGAGAAAATTCTTACTAGATAATCTATATCATTGAGTCTTTTGTTTTGTATGTCTTTGAGTTTGTGTCTGTGTGTGTGTGTGAAGAAGTATACATGTCCCTTAAATAAGAATTGATGAAATGCCTCAATGAATTACATGGGAGAAAGGATAATAAATATGTTTAGAATATGTCTGGTAAGTGAAGTGCATTAACACTTTTGAGGGACCTAATCTTCAAATACTAGAAACATGTTCTGGCCTAAAGTTAATTATTGATATTGGTTAATGGTGTTAAATGTGTCTAATATCTGAAATGGAAACTTTAAATAATGGAAAGTAATACAACAACAAAGTATATGTGTGCCCACAGATGTCGTGGAAAAGATATATCCAAAGTTCCTCCTAATAGAATACATAGAAGTTTGAGTCTGTTCACATTTATATATAACTGAATCATTTCTGAAGGAAAAGAATATGCCTCAAATATGTTATTCACTGAGAAAAAAAGAGCATGATAGTATCTAAATAGAGATGTTGTAAGAAAACAAAACCTATGAAATCATCTTACATGTCTTGAAGATACCCTATCACAAAATACATAATGCCATTTGTGGCTTAAAATGCAAGGACATTGGAGATGGTTCAATTTATGCTTTGTTTTACAGATGCCACAGCACACAATTTAGTAATGCATAGCACCACACTACAGATCAGAAGATTTCCTGAATCATTTGCAATGATTAATTCTTTTTTACAGTCCAGACTTCATCCCCCTCCTGGTCTGCTCACCTGATTGGTTCCCATCCTATACCTCCCCCTGTCTCCAAGAGGAGATCACCAAGCCCCACCCACATCCCACCAGACAACCGCACTCCCTGGGGCCTCAAGTCTTTTGAGGGTTAGGTGTATCTTCTCCCAGTGAAGCCAGACCAGGCACTCCTCTGCTGTATATGTGTTGGGAACTTCTTATCTTCTGGTGTATGCTGCTTGGTTGGTGGCTCAGTGTCTGAGAGATCTGAGGGGTTCAAGTCAATTGAGACTGCTGGTCTTCCCATAGAACCTGTCCTCCTCCTCAGCTTCTTCCAGCTTTTCCCCAATTCAACCACAGGGGTCCCAGGCTTCCATCCATTGGTTGAGCCAATCCATAGAATCTGAATTTGAATTCAGCATTACAAAGAGATTTCAGTGTTCCTGTTCTGATATATCATTGTAAAGATGCAGGGCCACTCACTTCTGCACCACAACAAAGGAAATAAGAGTAAATTTAGTGTGGCAAGCACTTAATGTCAGTAGTTGAAGTTTCAATAAATTTAAAATTTTTAAAATTTGGGAAAACCTTGAAACTCATATGACTTCATAATCCTAAAAAATGAGGGCTGCACCAAACCTTCTTACCTTTATCTTTCTTGGTAAATTCACATTCATCTTGTTAAAAATAATTTGAGACATAAAACATGTAATATACAAACCTAACCCAGATATGATAGTTTATGCCTATAATCCAAGCCCTTATGTGGTAGAAAGATTCAAGGTCACCGTTTATTTTAGGGGCATAGTGAGCAGCTTCCTGCTCAAGAACTTGCCACAAAAAGAAAGAAAGAAAGAAAGAAAGAAAGAAAGAAAGAAAGAAAGAAAGAAAGAAAGAAAGAAAAAGGAAAAAGAAAGAAGGGGGAATGGGCTGAAAAGTAACAGTACTTACTGTGTGCATTCATGAGGATCAAATTTCAAATATCAGCAAGCACACTAAAATTTGAGCATGGTGTACCAGTAAGCCATGAAGGTAACAAAAGGACACCTGGTGCTTACCACCGATCAGTCTTCTTCAAGTTCAGTAAGGGACTCGATTTAAAAAAAGAAAAAGAAAGAAAAAAAAAAGCCATAGAGCAATTGGACACACAATGCCTCTGATCTTCACAAGCACATGTACAGAGGCACATGCACATATATGTACATACATCACTTACATACAATACACACACATGTATAAACACACTTAAAATTTTAAATGAGAAAGAAAATAAAGTTAAAGAAAATGAAGAAACATAGAATCCCAGAAACAAGGATGGGAATATATTACCCTCTGAAAGTACCTTTGTATGAAGAGTGAAGCAGTTCATTTATCAATAATTTAAGTTAATTTGAATATAAATCATTATAGGAATATGTTGGCTAGATACTTGTCATTTATTGTTTCTTTTACTACCATGTAGACTGTTTTTTTTAAAGCATGGTCTTCCTCTTTACACTATATCCATATGTTTGTAGCTTACTTGATCTACTCTAAGCTTTGAGGTAAGCATGCATTTGACTGACTGGCAGCAGTTAACAGAGAACATAAAAATAAATCAGAAATATTAAGGCAGTGTTTTATAACCTTCCTAATGCTGCCACGCTTTAAGTTCTTCATATCATGGTGAACCCTAGTCATAAAATTAATTTGTTGCACCTTCATGTCTGTAATTTTGCTGCTGTTATGAATATTAATAAAAATATTGGATATGCAGGATATCAGATATATGATACCCAAAGGGAAAGAGACCCATAATAAAAACAACATCTAAACAAAACAATTGCTCACTTTTAAATGATAATGAGAGAAGTAGATGAATGACTTAATGATGGACAGCACAGAATTACAAAGAAGGCAAGAATAAAACAAGCTTTATCTTCAAATGTCTACTTTTCCTTGTGGCCTGAACTTTACAATGCTAATGATGATAACATTAAAGGGGTTTGAAAACATTCCATGGATTATTTATTTATTTGATTTATAGTGGCAAGTAGCCTAGACAAAGGTGGAACCTATGGATGACCTTGAAATTCTTATCATCTTGCCTGTACGAACTGAGCCTTTGCATTGGCCCATCATTTAACAATTTGTTTTCTTTCTTTCTTTCTTTCTTTCTTTCTTTCTTTCTTTCTTTCTTT